>CM068373.1:11431105-11681105 GCA_034769895.1 Magicicada septendecula | reverse complement strand
ATTTGACAACGTTAATACTTAACAGTTCTTTTTTGCCTATTTTATAAAAAAAAAATACTGTTTCCAGTAAAAACGGATTTTAACACTTTGCACAGGAAAGATGTTAATATTGTTACTACGGTCTAACTGATCGTTGTATGCTACAGTGGAAAAGCAAAGTACATGACACCAATGAAATCACTACAAACCAGCTTTAATTATCACAATTATCGATTTGTAGTCAACAAAATAGTCTCTTACAACAATTCAAGTAAAAATTGTCCACACGCAATAATAATGTCAACTATAAAGAATTCCGCACTAATAACAACACGTCACTACAATATTTCTACAAACACTCGATCCGTGCTAAACAAAATTGCTCAACATCACTGAACTGAAAACCCGGCTACTATAGCTTTTTATATGTAGCGCAGAGGTCCAGTATAGCTTTTCCTGCTTACTGCATCCCGCGCCGGCTTAACGTGTATCTAAAGTGTTCTTGAACACACTAGAACACCTACTTGTCTGAGGCAACACCTGCCACAATGGACGGGGAAAGTGGAGAATGTTCTGGGGATTGTTCGACAGGTTTCTCGTTACAGTATGGTCAGTGTTGTAACCACATTTAAACTCACGGTTCTTCAAACTCACGGTTTTTTGTATATCTTATACTAATTCTTTCATGACAAACTAATTGTCCTGTGTGAAATGTCACGAAAACGCCGGCAGTTCAAGTTGTTTCACCTATCCTAAAGTTGTATTTCACGCAATGTTATTATGAATATTCTATAACAAAATTAAAAAAAAAAAACTGGAGTGTAACTGTTAATATTTTTGTTAAGTAAAATGTTAGACCATTCAAAAAAATTATGGTTCTATAACTGACCTGACTTTAGTCGGTAGCAATTTTTAGGTTCTAAAATATATATTTAGTAGCATCATCACATTCTACCGTTTTTATTAATTAAATTATTTTTAAACAACGGTCAAATCCCCATAGGATGCATAGAATTTATATACCCTTGGGATACATTTGGAGGAAACGGAACCATGTGGGAAAATAATCCAAGTAAGAATCGACATACCTAGGAACATCACAGGCACTTTAAATACTATAGTTTAACAGAAGTATGTAAAAACCAGAACCGAGGTGCATGTATATGCGATAGTAATGAGATACATTAATGCATGGACATAAAGTGTGGCAAATAAGTAAACAATGGAAGAAAATTATTTTTGACAGAAACTGATCACATTTTTGATCCAAAAATCCACATTAAGAAAAGCTAGGAATGAAGTTATTCGGCGTCAGGCACACGAAGGAAAAAAGGTAGCTACTTAACCAATTTGGCTGGAACTGTGTGATATATCCTCTGCTGATTAGTGTAGATTTCTGACAATAATAAGTAAGTTTATTGCATGACTTACTATGCAGTCCGACGTTCTTCAATAATTTTCAAGAATTTTCAGTTAAAAACAAGGTATGTGGTAGAACTTGTAGTATTCAACATCAACACCGTTAGAGGGCATTCACTTAATTAAATTGAAAACGCATTTATGTTGTTTTATGCTGAACTGAGTTCTATTTTTCATTTTTTTTGTTTTGTTTTGTTTTGTGCGTGCAATAATTTTCAATATTTCGATTGTGCGATAGTCGATGTCGATATGTAGCGAATGTCACGGGTTAGTGTTGCGTTAATGTATATTGCAAGGACGAAATACGTCGAACAAATGGAGAGTGAATTATACGCGTTTCCCGGTCCCAGCCTGACAGGTGTTTGTTTCTGCCAAGGACGCACCGAAGTATCCTCTAGATTGTTTATGTGCTTGTTGACGATAAACTATGGAACATGTGCGGACTATAAATAGACAACAGTTGCCGCTTAGAAGCCAGTTTATGTTGGGCGATTTGACAAGTGATATCAAGTGTATGTTGTGTTCTTTATATCAAGTGCGGAATTATTTATAGTTGACGTTATTATTGCGTGCGGACAAATTTAAGTTGAATTATTGTGCGAGTTGATTACTAATTGTTATTTGTGATAAATTAAATCTGTTTATTAGTGACTTCATTTTGGTGTTTTGTATTTTGTATTTCCACTGTACCATACGACGATCAGGGAGACAGTCATAGCAATGTAATTGTTTGTTAACGGTTGTAATCGTTTCCAAAGTCATATATTTTTATGTGGAGCGTTTCTATCAATATTATAGTTTCAACATACGCATATAGCGAGAAACGTCGGTGTCGTCAGGTTAACAGGCAAATTGAAAGGACTTTAAAAATTGTAAACCAATAGCCCTTTAAATTAATACTAGGTTTTTGTATAAATCACCCAAAAAGTCAATTTGAAGTAAGATTTGCGACAGAACTCCCTATCAAATCCCTTTGTGTCAGACCACGCTATTCGCTTTGAAAAGTAAATTTTACACTGGGCTGTTTTTGTTGCCAAAATCTATTTGTGGTTTTCGATTTTTTCTGGTCTCATACTATACTGTACTATACAGTGTTTGAAGAATGTTTATGTGTACCGTGTATACGACCATGCGTACAGTACAATCCGTATCGTACTAAGGTAGTTGTAAACAACAGCACTTTAGAACAAGTGAGCCGTTTCAAACATCTTGGCTGAGCAGGAAGCTATGAATCTGAATATGATATAAGAGAGAAGATAAATAAATCTAGGAATATTTGTGATACAAATCATAAAAATCTTAGAAGTAAAACAAGACACAGAATAAGGATTAAATTTTATATGATAATTGCAATACCCGGGTTGATTTATGCCAGTGAGGCGTGGGTCATAAAAAAAAGGAAAGCGGTAAGATTCAGAGTGTTGAAATGGAGGTTCTCCAGAGTACTTTAAATTATACATTGCAAGATAGAGTAAGAAAAGAAAAAATATCAGAGAAGAACTCGAAGTAAAGGACACGAATGAAATTATTGCAAATTTACAGAAGACATCTGCTTCAGGTGGGATCATCTGCAACGGATCGATTACCGAAAGAGGCACTGAACTATAAAGCCAATGCTTCAGTGACGGGGTCGTCCGATGATGAGATGGGTGCCGGAACAGGTTTATATATCATAATCCTTAAAGAAGTAAAGAAGAAGAATTTTCTGTTATAAAATAAGACCTATTGTATAGAGTGTAAAGTATTCACCTTTTGTTTGAGGAAAAAATTTTATAAATTTTGTATTTTCAGTTTACTGTTTTAACTGTTTCCACATGTTATTGGGCAACATTTAAAGCACACCTGTATATATGCATCTGGAAAAAAATATTTGAAAGTAAAATTTTGTTTTTTTTTTATATAATTCTGACTTTGATAACTAACAAATACTGATCGAGTGAATTTGAGATTGACACGGACATTGTAATCTACCTTATAAGTAAATGTGATCATACTTTATAAAGGACAAGAGGACTGACTTATGTTAGTACTTGTACACAATTTATCTTAATTCACTACTACCTACGAAGACAAGAAGAATGGCTCTGTCGATGAATGGCACGAGAAGGATGGGCGACCGCCGGCATTGTTGTAGGGCGTAAGATATTAAAACACGATGAGCCAGAGAACTGAATAAATTTATTAACACAAGTGCGCATGGCGACGCTGGAGTCAATTTTAAATGAACATGCTAAAGGTTTCTCGCTACCTGTTACCATTTTAACCAAACTCTTTTGCCTGTTTCTTTTGAATTTAAATTACTTTTCCTCAGCTTTTTAATGAAGTGCAACTTAACGCGTGCAATTTTCAACACTTCAAAGAAACTTCTATTTTTCTCCTTATAACGTCTGGCATTTTAGTTAAATAGTTTGATAAATTGCTCAGTATAAATTAAACATATTTCTTCCACGCTCTTTCAGTTTTAATCATATATTTTTTCCTTAATGTTGTCGTAAAAGTTTAAATTTTTTAATGTACATGTGTACGATTGCCTTTACTGTCGAACTCCAATTTCATATTATGAATTTTTTGTAGCTTTATTAAAAATTAATGCCCGTCATATCTTTCTTGTTCACACTGTTTAAAAATAGAAAGAGCTGGGATACAGACGGCTGAAAAAAACTAAAAATTTACAAGTACATTGGAGCTCGCGAATAACGAGCTCGCTTATAACGAGAACTCGGATTTAACGAGGAAAAGTACGAGCTTTGTTTAGTTTTGTATGTTAGTAATGATAATTTAACTCGCTTTTAACAAGGATGAACGCATTAGAGACTTGGTTAAACGAGCGTTTGTAATTTAAAAATAAATATTGTACATGTGACGTTTTTGACGTTTTATACTAGTTCTGTAAATATTGTACAGTTTTGCGTTTTTTGTCAGATAGCCGGCTGATGTTTGTTAAGTTTTTACTACACAGTTACTTTTACTATATTTCGCAAATTTGCTGTTGTTGTGTATTTCATAATCACGGTATAAAAGTTTAGGCTTGCGAGTCGACAACTCGGTTGTAACGAGCGCCCGGTTTTAACAAGCACGTTTGTTCGGTTACTTGAATCTCGTTATAATCAAGTCCAATGAAGTTTGGTTTCTTAGTTATATTTTGTTAACTTTATGGCGATATAATTACTATGATAATAACATAATAGAAACATTGGTGGGCTATGTTGTGCACGTGTTCGTAGACAAACTACTAAGGCTGACTATGAACTATAAGCTTGTGGGAAAGCGAAGTGTTGAGAGGCCGATGGTGAGGAGGTAAAGTCAGAATAGGCAGAAGTGTCCAATCTTCACAAGCAGGAAGACAAAGAAGACTAAGAAAAGACTAAGAAGGCCATTTTTTTTTTAATAGTCTGCAGCTCAGGTACGCAGCTACTTTTTTGTGCTTTTAAACATACAGTTGCAATTTTTTCTGTCTTAAACTTCTTTAATTTGTCACAAGTAGTTAATTGTTCCCAGTCCATATGAGTGTCATACATGAGCTGCTGAGCCAAACGAGCCGACGCCCTTCTGGTAACCGTCTTTAGGTACGTCAAATGAGCGCTGATGTAAAATACAGTTAATATGTTGCTATAGTATATAAGTCTGAACAATTTTTGATCAGAATTCCTTTCATAAATAACTGTTAATTAAAAGTTATTTATAACTTTTTAGTATGATTTCACGTGAATCAGAAGTATTCGATGGTATATATATTATCAGACATAATCTGTATAAGCTAAATGATGGACTTCTGCCATTAGAGACAAATTATAAGGAGCGCTGTTTTAGCCATTCCAACAAACCTAGTGGCGGTGTTTACCACTACTCTTTGTTCCACAGTCGGATGAGACAATGGGTGAGACAGGGAAATACATTGCGCTATGGGTTTTACGTTCGTTATTATTGCGCAACTTGAAAAGCTCGACCGATATAAATAAAGTACTAGATAAGCCTACAAAATGTACACAGTAGTAACAGTACTTTAATTTTCTACATTTTCGTACATTTTAAATAAAGTTAGCCTAAAAAATGAGTCGGTAAAAACAAAAAACGTAATAAACCATGGCACACTCGATTTAGTACGTATTAAAATATAAACTGTTCTTACGCAAGAAGTTCTTCCTTTTTAACAATACTTTTTTGTGTGCGTGTAGTCAAAATCACGTACATGATGTGCATGCTATTTTAGTATAATAATGTCCTTGTAATAACAAAACAAAAATAAAATTTCATATAAAATTTTAATTTGTTTCAGTCGTGAGGGGTAAAAAGTACCCTGAGATAAACTTTCTTCCTATTCAGAATATACTAATACATTAAACAATAAATTGTACAGAAGGTCAAATTTAATTTTTATTTAACTCCCAGTGTTTTATTATTATTGGTTTCCAAATTATTGAGCGAATTGTACAAATATACTTCAGCGGTCGCGCTGCATACTGCCGCTCATCCATTTCCCATCCTTTTCAAACTGTGTTACTCATGATGTGTTTCAATGAATGCAATACACTATTACTGAAATCGTTAGAAATACATCTGTTATAATTTAAGACTTAAAAGGGTAAATCTCGTCCGCAGCATTTCGAAAATCGTTAAATGAAATAAATTATTTAATAAATGCAAATAATTATTACTTGTAGGAAAGTATATTGCGTGTAAGTAATATAAAGAATGTAATACTGTACTTTAAATTGAAATAAATCAAATAATAAAAAACAGTAATAAAAAACCCTATTTCTTTTAATAAGCGGTAAAACGTTGTTCTTTTAAAATTTGCCATAGTGATATCACTGTTGACACTGTACAGCACTGAATGAATTCACAAAGAATTGGATAATTGGAGAATTTATTAATTGAAGAATTAGCTTACTGCTGAGCAAATATTTTGACAAATATCACACAATTTTTTCCTTGACTGCTTAATATAGATTTTTTATTTTTATAAAATGTATTAGTTGCGTTTTTTATGGTAGTATGGTATTATCTACTTGTAAAATATACTCTTACCATCAATAAAAAATGTTACTGAATTAAATACTGACCAGTCGCGGACCCAATACTGACTGTAGCTAAACGTTATGTCTATACGCAGCAAATTATGAAATTTACGTTTAAATCAATACAGAGTAAGCTTGTAAGCGTTTAATTATCACAAAGGAAATAACATTTATTGAAAGGGGCTGATTGGAAAGAAAGAAAGAGGAGAGGGAGAGGGAAGAGAGTGTGAGAATGAGGAAGCTGAAATCTAAGTTATCCAGCTGTTATCGTTGTGTTCAAGATCAACCATAACACTAACTGCTTCTATGGAGGGCAATGATTGATTTTTTATTATTATTATTCCGGTTATACCATGTTTACACATCTTCCAGAACCAAAGATTATAGAAGTGATTGAATTCTCATCTTCCACTGCTGCTTGTTCATCCAAAGATCTTCTTTAATTTCTCTTTCCCTTAATATAGTATGAATTTCTCCTATCCAGGAGGTGGTCTTCCTCTTTTTTTTCTTCCTGGTGGCGTCCATTCCATAACTCTCCTTAGCGATCTTTCCTGTGCTTTTTTTTGTGTGTCCATACCATTGTAATTTTTTGTTTGGATACAATCAGCAATTGAAATTTTTACATTCATTCTGTCTTTAATGACTTCATTTTTAATTTTCTCACGTCTGGATACTCTTATAAAACGTCACCAAAAGTCCATCTCTGCTGTCATCAATTTTGTTCTTGTGTGTGTATTAGTAGTCCAAACTTCAGAGCCGTAAGTCATGATACGTCTAACATGGTTTTAAATATTTTGGTTTAATTTGCTTATCCCATAGGATTCCATTTAATGCAGATGATTTAAATCTTAAGAAAAGCAAATTGATGATCGATTTTAGCCCCCAGAAAATATATAAACACGCGTGACTGCAAGTGTAGCTTTGTTATAACTGACTTAAAGATTACTATGGAAAGAAAACGTAACTCGTAATAAAACTAATAGACGTAGTTTAAGGGTTGTCGTTTAAATTAGTAGTTTGAATTTCTACGTATAAGGTAGCTTTAACGTGTACACAAAACGTAGCGTGTACAGTGGCACACTAGAGTTTGTCGTGTTAGTTGGTTTGAGTTCGTGTATGTGGCCAGCTAAATGTCGTGTTGTTAGTTGTTGTCATAAAGTCAATAAAAACACGCGACGCGAGTTCGAGACGTGCAACCAACTCGCTTTATTTACCGCCTCGAAGCGAAATATTTTCATTGTTGTCGAGTTTTCATTGCGGATACTATTCAGTAACAGATGCTATGTAAATGTTTAATTTCCCCTTCTCAGACCAGCTGCCGCATAGTTAATGACCCGTTTACTTCACTTTCAGATTGTTTTTCTACATGTCTGCACCCTTCACACCCAGTTCACGTTCTTGTATTTTTTCGTTTTATAATTTTTATTTTTTACTTTTACAATGAAAGCAGTGTTACAATTGTTTACGTTCACAATGAATCTGTGACGTTATTTCGACATATTTTTCCAGTGCGAAAAATATACCGGAATATAGCATATATTAAACAAATAAAACTAATTGTTTGTATCTTTGTTAGCAAGACATTATCAGTGTTGATAACAAGATTTAAGCTGAAATACTTATGTACATTTGCAATCACAAAGAACGAGAATAAACCAATACAATACAGAAGAAAGAAACGAACATTCTAGAATGATTTAGTACCTCATTCTTCTGTCTGTGACGAAGCTGGTTAAAATTTTATGTTAAGTCATATAGATTGTGTAGTATGTACAACAAAGAATACACCTGCGATAGTCCAAAGAAGAACTGATTGATGTAATGAAACACTGCTCCAGGTTAAACAAAATACGCACACTGTGAAAAAGCACAGCCCACAGACGTATTTGCAACTTTAAGCAGTCTAGTGGTATTGCATGTAGCGTGGTCAGTAATTTTTGTTTGTATCGGCCCATAGTGTTTGTATTTCATCTATCCTTTCCTATTTTTTATTTTATAAAATCGAAGAGGCTGAGCATTAGTTCTTGTGTATCGTCTTACTTGTTTTGCTATAAAGATAGACACTTAAACAATGGGTATTGTCTTCTGACACTGCACATGTAGCTTTTCTTGCTTTTTGATAGAGGCTTACGTGACACTTGAGGAATTGTTGGGGTAGTCACCGTCAGTATTTTACATGAGCCTCTTCCTAACTACAGTTTTTAAATTACAACACTAGTTTCGGATAACTTCTTGAACTTAGACCGTTTTAACAAACATCAGCGTCGTAGGCATTTTAGGAGATTAAACATAATGGAAATTTCAAATTTTGTGTAAATTATCATTGTAATAATAAGGCAATGCTTCAGTTTCTAATAAAGTAATTTGATTTAAGACTCATATTTAAGGGGATACGGCACCGAAAATCACAAAAAATGTCAAAAATTTAAAATTTTTTTTTCTTTTCTTTTTCTACTCTGTAGAATGTTAGGAACCAGGAAAAAGTGTTAAAACATCTTTATGAAGGTAGTAAGTGTATTTTTTTTAGTTTTTTTTTTTTTACCTTACCGAAATGCAGAATTTGTTGTCAGCGAGTTATTTGTTCAACAGTGTAGGCCTAATTACTTTTTGGATATACACTACTAAATTCTGTTCCAAGTATGTTATTATATTGAAATATATGTTTATATATATGTACATACTGATTCTAGCCACTAATAAAGCCTTCACTTCAACTGAACAGCTGATATGAACAACAATATCAAAAACCAGTCACCTTATGTTCTGAGTTGGTTTATTTCCTGTTTGTAAACATTTCATCAACAGATTACCACAACTATTGTGTTTTAGTGCTTTAGTATGGGTAGACCATCTAAAAAAAGACATAACATCAAACAAAGGAATATAAACAATGTAAATAAGCGATATAAAAAATGTGACAGTGAAGTGAATTCTAACAAAAACTGTGAAGTGCAAAGTGAGGTTAGTTCCCCACAACTTTCAAACAATGAAATATTTGATGATCCTGAAGCTAGTATTAGTAATGGTAATGTATATAATAGAAGACCAGAACCCCTAACAGGGTTTGTTTTGTACAATAGCTACAATGATAAGGTTGAAATCGACAAACCCGCGGCTAATTATCTGATAGTTGACAAGGGCCTACTAAGTAAGTTTATATGTGCATTCCCATGCTCTGAATGTTTGAACAAAAACTTGATGGTTAGTGATATATCTCTCCAAGGATATGCATCAATTTTTAAAGTAAAATGTGAGGCATGTGAATACAAGACTACTTTTGAAACATCAGGCCTAGCTCAAACTAACTCGACTCGACCTCCTTACGATATCAATCGTCGTATGGTGCAAGCCTTTTCGTCTATTGGTAAGGGGCATAGAGGATTGCAAACTTTCAGTATGCACCTAAATATGAAACCAATTCAACTCAAATCCTACAAGTGGCACTTGGACAAAATACATACTATTTACGTTGAATCCGCCAAGGAGAATTTAGAAAAAGCTCGATGTGAAGTATGTAAAGCATATACTCAAGTTGAAAATTTGCCATTAGACTTTGAAGGCCCCTACAATATAAGTGTAAGCTATGACGGAGGTTGGCAAAAAAGGGGGTTCACCTCAAAAAATGGAGTTGGTTGCTGTGTGGAAGTTCTTACCGGGCTTGTCATTGATTACGAGGTATTGTCTAAATATTGCAGGATTTGCGAGTTAATGAAAATTAAACTGGGAAAAGACTCAGATGAATTTAAAAACTGGGTTGAAACCCATAAAAGTAAATGTCAACAAAATTATGATGGGTCCTCTCCTAACATGGAAGTTGTTGCAGCGGAGCGGATTTGGGAAAGATCCAAGAAACACGGTTTTCAGTACACTACCTTGGTCTCAGATGGGGATTCAAAAACTCACACTCATCTCACTTCAGTAAAACCATATGGGGAATTAGAAATTGAAAAAGTAGAGTGCTTGAACCATGTAGCTAAAAGATTAGGAACAGGACTGAGGAAAATTGTCGCAGAAAACACCGGCAAAGGAGACCCCCTCGGAGGAAAAAAACATGGCAGTCTAAAGGCTATTACTATTGATAAACTAACTGGTTACTATAGAAACGCAATTCAGAACAATCTAGGAGATACTACAAAAATGAATGATGCAATTTTTGCAACCTTGAAGCACTGCAACTCAAATGACAATAAGCCTCAGCATGAGAAATGCCCTCAAGGTGAGGATTCATGGTGTTTTTTCAATAGAGCGATAGCGAAGAACGAAATACCTAAAAGTCATGACAAAATGTTGAAAACACCTCTTAGAGACAAAGTAGTAGAGAAAATTCTTCCATTGTATAAGAGGTTATCATCAGATAAATTATTACAAAGGTGTGTTACCGGAAAAATGCAAAACGCTAATGAAGCACTCCATTGGTGATATGGTCGAAATGCCCCAAAACGAAATTTTCTTCTAGAAAAAGACTAGAAATTAGTGTAAGTGAGGCTATTTGTCAATACAACACTGGTTGTAACAAAAGTGTTTCAGATATACAGAAATTAGGAGGCACCAGCCCTGGATCAATAACATCTAAAATAGCCAAGAGTTTTGATAGGAAACGGCTTCACATTGCTAAGTTTCGTAAAGATACAAAATATTCTGAATACACGAAGAAAGTGAGACAAGCTCAACTGCAAGAAGAAGAAAGAAATGGAGGGTCTTACCTACGGTGCTGGAGAGTTTTGAATCTTTGCAGAGTTTTTGGGAAGTTAGTAAATTCTTACCAGTTTTTCAATTTCGTACAGTTATGCCTAAATGAATATTATGACATAAAAAACATGTAAAGTTGACATATAAACCTTATGAAATATTGTAATTATTTAGTATATACCTAATTTAGAAATAAATAAATGTTCAAACTTGTAAAAACAAATATTCATTGGCCTATATATCTCAATACTTGCTCAGATACATCATTGTAACTTTCAACGCACGATTCCCGCAAATCAGATTTTTCATGTTTTTCAATATTCAAATTGATATTACTCAAAAACTACTTATGGTATAAGGTTCAAATTCTTACCAAGTCTTCTTGGTTGTATTATCTAAATAATTAGGTAGAATTATTAATGTAACGTTATTAGGAACTAAGATAAATATTTTTTTTACAGAACAAAAATTTTATTTCAAAAAAATTAAAAATAACTATCTGTATAAAATTCACATAACAAGCTACAGTTATAATTCTACCTAAATTTTTAGAGGATATCCTTACCTACAAAATGGAAGTTTGTTCATAAACATCCAATAGAGAGAACTTGAGTTATATCAAATTTTATATATTACATAATTTTGTTCAAAAAAAAATTCTGGCCGTATATATACGACATAACATTTTTTTTATCTATATTTATGGTCATTTATATACCTAGAAAATATATAAAAAAAGTTTGAAATGCCCAGCATTAATACTAAGGAAGTTAGCATTTTCAGTGCCGTATCCCTTTAAGAGGAAATAGTAGCAAGACAGGCACGCTAAATGTGTTAGTAATTCTGACTGACCGCTTTCTAGGACAGGAAATAAAATATCGGTATGGAGAACCATACATGACTTCCATGTTCTAATATTTATATTTGAAATCATTTTCGAAATAAATATTTCAATAGAAACTACTTTTTCCTTCACCCTTAACCACAGTACTGTGGCCACTAACGTACACCACCTCACGTTAGCGCACCCGATTTTCACTGATGATGGCAGTCGATAGCACTGCAGAAACGTTTGATTTTGCAGAAAACATTATACCACGCCCAAATAGCCCGGAAGGAATTTTAACAACAAACTACTTCTTTGTTACCGATAACGTAGTACGCATATAAAAAATTATCCCCTCCCCCTTCAAATATAATTTTCATTTATAGAAAATTATCCCCGCCCCGTTCAAATAGCCTCTTCATTTATACATATTTCATCTACGTTTCTACAGCGGATTGTTACGATCTTCTTATCAGGATACTTTATTTACCAAAATTAAGTACTTTACTCTTGTTAAAACATAAAATGTTGCCGGTAAACTACCCCTATCCCTTAACCGATCTTCACCAAAATCAATAGGCCATGAGTCCTTTACAATTCAGGAACGTATGCAAAAAATTATTTGATTCTCTTTGAATGCGCAGCAGATATCGTTCGTTATAAAACAATTACCCTTGTTAAAACATAAAACGTTGCAGGTAAACTATCCCTTTCCCTTAACCGATCTTCAAAAAAAAAAACAATACGCCTTGAGTCCTCTACACTTTAGGGATGTATGCAAAAAATTATTTGATTCTGTTACAACTGTTTGAATTTGCGCCTGTTATTGTTTGCCATAGAAAAAATTCTATACACACACACATACACACACACACTTTTCGAAAAATGACTTTTCTTCATGTTTCGATGGTAGTACAATCAGAATCAGCCGTTATCTCGAACACGATTTTTTTCGCGATATGACATGGAACATGGAAGTATAAAGCAATTTCAGTAAACATACAATTAGAGGGAACGTGTGTGCATGTGACACTGATGCAGTCTGTAATAACTTGTATGGATGTGTCGCCGTAACACGTCTGGGGCGAGAGTTCGATCGGCACCCACATGTTTTGAAGTTGTGTCACCTAGTTTTGCCGTGTACGGTATGACGTAAATGACATGTGTCAGTGTTACAAAGGTGCCACTGTGACAAGTTTAATAAACAATTGTTTCAGGATGTTAACAGCTAGAAAGCAGTCTATAAACACGAGATTCCATGCGTAACAATAGAATATCACTGGTCAACAATATTTAATTTTTGTTTGTTAAATGAAAGTAAATAACTGATTATTATAGTATTTTTAGTGCTGATTTCAAATATGTTAACAGTTTTTACCTATCGGGCATAGTTTTTTTTTAGTAATTAAAATTTTTCTTTTGCAAAAAGAAAATTATGTGACGGTAATATAACAATATGTTACATTCACTTTGTACTTACCTAAAATCTACTTCTTTTGGATTTTCTGCTGTAATTTCCTATAAGTAGATCCCTTTTTAGATTCCAGCAGTAGTCAGCTAGCATTTTTGGGTTTCATTTTCCCTGGTAGCGTGTTTCCATGGTGAATATTTCGTGGTGAAAGCGTTCACCATGTTCGTCAGTCAAGGCGCCAAGATTGTTAGGGAAAAAATCCAAATGTGAATCTAAGAAATTAATTTTAAGTGACATATTAGATCCAAGTTCTCTGTAGTTTTGAAGAATCTCAGTTACAAGTTCTCTGTAGTTATGAGCCTTATGGTTTCCCAGGAAGTTGTTAAACACATTTTGAAATGATTTCCATGCAACAACCTCAAATTCATTGAAACTTTCTTCAAATGCAGGATCATTCATTAGTTTTCTTATTTGTGGTCCAACAAATATACCTTCCTTAATCTTAGCATCACTTATATTAGGGAACTTGTTTTTAGAAACTGAAATCCTGCACCATTACGATCCATTGCTTTAACAAAATTTTTCATTAAACCGAGCTTAATGTGTAGTGGCGAAGATAAACTTTTCAGGTTTTACTAGTGCTTGACTTACAACATTCTTCTCTCCTACAGTCAGTTCCTCTCTCTTTGGTCACTGCTTTTTTATCTAACGATTCTTCTTATCACAGAAGATTATCCCATTCACACAAGAAGCAACAGAATTTAGTGTACCCAAGTTGTAATCCAAGTAAAAGTGCTATCACTTTCAGATCTCTACAAATATGATATGAATATTTGTCATACTGAATCCTGCTCAATACAAGTTTCATGTTTTTGTATGACTTCTTCATGTGAGCAGCATAAGCTAAAGGGATTGATGAGTATTTATTTCCAGTGTGAAGTAGGACTGCTTTGAAACTAAGCTTTAAAGAGTCAATAAATAGACGCCATTCTTCAGGATGGTGCATGTGTCCCAAAGCTTCCAGTAAAGAAACCACGTCATTGCAGTACACTAAGTCCTCGTACTGGGAAAAGAAATGTTCAAATTTAGACTGCTTGTCACGGAAAACACTTATTTTCGTATTCTGCTGTAAAAGATTCCATTCTTTCAATCTTGATGCCAGTATTTCTGCTTGACTCCTTGATAAATGTAGATCACGAACGAGGTCAATTAATTCTGACTTAATAATTAAGTGAGGTTCAGTACATGTATTATTTACATTAAGAAGAAAATAGGAGAGGCGAATCATACATTCTTGTTTGTTAAGATTTGTGTGTAAGTAACAATAATGTAAATAAGAATAATAAATAAATAATGATGACTATTCACTAATCCAAACAATTATATTTGGCTTATCAATTTAGTTGCTACAATTAATAAACCAAAGCCATTTAGTTGATATTGTTTAAGTTCACAAAATTCTATGCATATGGAGTTCATGCACGGTACTTACTGAAAAATAAAAAGGGCAGTTACAAAAAAAACTGAGGCTGATGAAGATATTTTAACTACATATTAAGAATCAGCGCCCAAAAATACATAAGAATTAGCAAGAATTGAGCATTTAACAAAATCATTGTTGACCAGTGTAATATATTGTTACGACAGTCTCACGGATCTTCGTATTGTACAGTGGAAACAAAATACAGACACCAATGAAGTCACTAATTACCAGCTTTAACGAGTCACAGATAACAATTTGAAAACGACAAGATACTCTTATATAGTAATTCAATTTAAATTTGTCCATACGCAATAATAATGTCAACTATTAAGAGTTCCGCACTAATTATATCGCAACAATCACTTGCCACAACAATAACTTTCTCTAAAATCTCGCCAGAAGTAACTAACTTCTAAGCAGCAACTGTTGCGTATATATAGCATGCAGATGTTCCACAATAATGTTCCATAATTTGCCTCGTTAACAAGTACTCGGAAAGTATAGAGGGTACTAGGAGTGTGGCCTTGACAGACACACGCACCTGCTCGACTAGCCGAGAACGTATAGAACAGTGGCGTGGCGTGGGTACATAACACCTGTTGCCGGTTGTGATAGGCTAAAATATAACCTAAAAATTAATTCGAATATTTTCTAGAATCAAGTGTTCTTTTTAGAGCCAAAGTATTCTTTTTACAGCCAAAATATTTTATTAGAATATATCATTCGGTTCAACGGGATCCGACTCTCATTATACTTGCACAGAATTAATGAGAACACAGATAATCGAATTAATAATAATAATAATAATAATAAAGACAAACAGAAATATATCAAACTATAGAAAATACAACAGAAACAATGAGAAAAAGAAGACAATTATTGTTTTGGACATTTATATAGAATAGACGACGATAGGTTGACAAAGCAAATCTTCATATATCTGTGGGGGAAGAAGTCAACATCAAGTTGGATTAAAGAAGTCCAAAAGGATTTAGAAAAAAAGTAATATACACGCAGAAGAAGCAATTGAAGGAGACGTTTTTCGGGCAAAAGTGTTAAAAATGGAGGGAGTCCAGGGTAGGAGACAGAAAAACGCATGTTCAAAGTGGACTGAAGACAGGAAGAAGAGACACAGTGAGAAGATGAAAGAATATTGGAAAAAAAGAGAAGAACAAAGAGTAAACAATTGAAACTGACATGGGTACTTAGATGGCCGATACGAAAAAAAGACAAACAGAGAGACATAACTAAACGAACAAAACACAAATGGGTAGGTTGTAACTGCTACACGTTGGCTCCGAAGCGAACATAGCAGCTAACTGAGCGTTTTGCCGGTTTATACAGCGGCAATACATTGGATGGAGGAATGTGTCCCCCCTCATAGTTTGTACAGTGACAACTAGTAGGAGGTCAATGACCGTTCGCAGTAAAACATTGCCGATGTCTGAGCCGGCAACACAAGACGGTACAAGTGCCCAGCAGTTCGAAAGCAATGCTACGCTTTTGTTCAAATGTCCCTAATAACATTGTTCAAATTTCAAATTATTCAGTAACTAAAGCATTTATTCTCTGATATAATAAATATTATTTTCTTTTATTACCAGTACTGTTGCCGCCGGCAACAGAGGTTACATGGACGCTACGCTACTGGTGGAGGACGACAGCGGTTACATGGACTCTACGCTACTGGTGGAGGACGACAGGGGTTACATGGACGCTACGCTACTGGTGGAGGACGACAGCGGTTATATGGACGCTACGCTACTGGTGGAGGACGACTGCGGTTACATGGACGCTACGCTACTGGTGGAGGACGACAGCGGTTACATGGACGCTACGCTACTGGTGGAGGACGACAGCGGTTACATGGACGCTACACTACTGGTGGAGGACGACAGCGGTTACATGGACTCTACGCTACTGGTGGAGGACGACAGCGGTTACATGGACGCTACGCTACTGGTGGAGGACGACAGCGGTTATATGGACGCTACGCTACTGGTGGAGGACGACTGCGGTTACATGGACGCTACGCTACTGGTGGAGGACGACAGCGGTTACATGGACGCTACACTACTGGTGGAGGACGACAGCGGTTACATGGACGCTACGCTACTGGTGGAGGACGACAGCGGTTCCATGGACGCTACGCTACTGGTGGAGGACGGCACCTCGACTGTTCCGCCGTTACAATATGGATGTTAAATCACACACTGCAACCATTAAAACATTCTGTTATGAGAGTACAGCATTAAGTCAGGTGTGCTGTAAATGATAAATTTATGGAAATGTTAATACTAGCAGATAGGACTATTAGGAGAATGACATATTTCGTTCGTAATAGAAGTGCAGAAGGAAGATTTTTAGTAGAAACTAAGAAGTGTTACAGCAAAATATGTTACAAATTATATCAAAAGAATACAATCATTGGTTAACTTACGTCATCATTACGTCCCCGCGTGTTAGCGTAAGTTTTATTATATTAACCTGATACTCTTACGACTGTTTTCCGTTTCTAAATGTATGTAGTAAATGGCGTATATAGACCATTATCACAGAACAAACTGAATTCTGTGTATCCCCTTTATTAAAAGTTGTTATTTAGTTGTGTGTGTGTGTGTGTGTGTGTGTGTGTGTGTGTGTGTGCGTGCGTGTGTGTGTGTGTGTGTGTGTGTTGCAACGGAACACAGGGTGATAAGCTATGTTGTTTGTATCAGAGCACATGGATGACGAGCATTTTCATGTTTAAATTGGTTTTATGTAATACTTTGTCTTTTAGCCGTAAGTTTTGTATTTAGAAATGGATAAGCACGTAGGGTATACAGAATTCTTCATAAAAAGATGTTCTTTATTTTCATGTACTTTTTGAGTGAATTTGTGTGCGTGTGCGGGTGTGATAACGTGTGATCGCTATATCTTCCGCGGTAATTATCCGATCGACGTGAAACTTTGACAATGAATTGTTTATGTAAACAGCTTCAATTTATGTCTACTCTATGGTTCATAAATATTTTAGAAATATGGTTTTTTAAGTAGGAAAAGCTCAGTTTGAAACACTTATCATAAATAGGGTCATAAAATTTTGTAGATAATTAAATGCAGTTAGTGCATATTTATACAAACTCTTTCTGGAAAAGTTATATCTGTTGAAACCATTAATCATGTGTCTTGGGTTTAGCCAATCGGAAAACACTGAATCCAGTAACATTCATTCTCTGTAGAGTAAAGATCGACACAGTCTGTCTGTAGAAGTTGCAAGGTGAAGTTGTGCTCGTGCGCGAGAGAGTTGTTCTCGAGCGAACATAGAAAAGTATAATTTAACATAATCCTTGGTATTCTGTACGAAGTTCAGAGTACAGAACCGAGTGGGTCAATTATTTAAATAGAATTATAATATAGTATAGTGCTTTTCGTGTAAGTTTAAGATATCCGCTTAGGGATTATAAAGGCACATCAAGATTGCGTGGAAGGTGTACGACTAATACACCTTATTAAATTGATACCCATATTCACCCTGAGATTGATAAAATTTACATATCAATTAATAATAAACTATTCTGGGGAAATTAATAAGCATTGTGTGTTTAACATATTTGAGAAGAGGACGACGGACGAAGAGGACGCCAGGACGAAGAGGACGCCAGGAAGGAGTGACGCTGAAGAAGAGGACGCCAGGACGGGAGCGGCTGTAGGAAGCGGAGGATTGCACGTACTGAGGTCGTAGCCTCAATCAAGTTAAACCGATATATTATCAAACATTATAAACATTATTTCAAATTACAATACATGACAATTTATAATACAATATACCTCTTTAAAATTATATGTGTGTGTATAATAAATATTTTTTCATCTCCTCCATAATAGACTTGTTTGTGATTTTTACACACTCACTATATCCTTATTAGTATAATAAAATTTGATCTGTTGCAATATATATATATTGCAACGTTACGATTATTTCATAAATTCACACAAATACAGAACCATTTACTCAACGCAACTATTAAGTGTAGTACACCGGCCAGGTCGCAGGATTTTTGTTTCTCGTTGCGTCAGGTATATGTAGTTGCACAATAATTAAATACATTTTAAAGAGGAGTGAGATGTTGTTGACACGAACTAATTATTTAAAACCATTTAAAAAATAATCATCCTAAGATTTATTCATTAATAGAAACATATTCCAATATTAAAAAATTCAAACATTAAATAGATCAAATATCCACTTTTATAAGTTTCACACATATTAGGCTGTTCATAACATCTAAAAATTGAACAATCATATACCCTTATTCACTAAACAGACATGTTAAATAAGTCATCTAAATTCTTTCATTTTTTTGTGTGTCTGACTTTGATTCAATCTTCAAATGCTAATAGAAATATTAGTATTTAAAAAGAAACAAAAATAATATTAAACTTAAGCATAAAATTACTAGTTGCCATAGACAAAATAAACTAATTACATTTACTTTCGAACTATTATTTAACTCTATTGACACACCCAAATTTTTAACATATAACAAAATTTTAGTAACTTTCAAATTTTCTTATAAAATTAAATTATTGACTTTAACTATTATTTATATTTAAAATTTGTAAGTCTTACTGTTCATGTAAAATTGTCTTTCTGAAAGTTCTTTTCACAACAAAATTATAAATATTTAGTCATCACCTGCATACTGCTGCCGTTACCGTTGTGTGTATGTGTGTGCGTCCTGAATCCTGAGAATTTGATGATGATGATGATGATGCTGTGTCCTATGTGTCTATGGGTTGTTGTTGTTGTTTTTGTTGCTCCTGAGTTCCTCCATACGTCTTGTGTATGTGGTAAAAGTGTGCTCAGTCGATCGGCAGACCTGCAGCTTGACGTCTTTTGGAAATAGCTTATCAAACGGACATAGTGTCCTCGTGTAGAGATTCCTTGAGTCTGAGAATGCTGCGAATGCCCCAAAATTGTCGGTCGTATTTATACTGGACTCAATCTGACATTTCCAGGATTGCTTTTGACATGTTAGAAATTGTAACTTTCATGCAAAGCGTCCTTTTGATTACGAATCACTTTTTTGTTCATTTTAGCGATTTCGTAAACACACTTGTAGCATGCGCAATACCATTGTTTGCGTAACTTTTTCTGTTCACGCACATATAACACACATGTTAATTACTCTTTAATTACACCCGTAATTAACAATAATTACTTAACGTCTTTAATATCGGAAATTTCTGCAAAATATTTTATATATCACTCCATTCGTTTAGAATTCCTTAATGCAATGGTGTTTTTATAATTGGCGTAAGTCTTTGCTTACAGGCTTAACACAAGTAATTAGTTTATTATAATCCTGTTAAGACATGATTACAGACAAAACAATAAGTCGTTCGCATCACCCCATATTTTCATGTCGTAGCGTGCTCACACACACAAACACACACACGCTGTAACTTACGCAACCACAGCAGGTGTCCCTCTCGACAGGTTAGATATTGTCAATTCCTGCACAAAATTGTATAAAATTGTTCCTTATTCTATTTATACTAATTACAATATAAAATATACCGCCCTGGGCAAATATGCAAATATATGTATTGTTGCAATATATATATATAACGGATTTCTACGGCCTAGGCCCCGTCTCCGTCCCCAGTTTTCATTATCTTCTATTATAACACATGTCTTCTTCCAGGCCTCTAAATTTCATAGCTTCACCTACACCCTCTCGCCAACTTCTTCGTGGCCTTCCTCTTTTCTTCTTCTCATATGGTATTCACTCTAAAATTCTCTTGGGCCACCTGGTTTCGTCCATTCTTTTTGTGTGTCCAAACCATAGAAGTTGTTTTTTTCAATCTCTTCCACTATGTTCTTCGTCATCTTCATACTCTGTCTAATTGTTTCATTTCCGACTCTTTCCAGTTGCGATTTTCTACAACTGCGTCTTAAAGAATTCATTTCGGTAGCTGAGAGTTTTTTCGGTTTTTCCTTGTCATATCCCACGTTTCGGCTCCATATGTGACTATACTTAGGAAGATGCTCTTATACAGTCTCTTTTTTGTGTCTCTTGTGATTGATTTATCCCATCAAACAGAGTTCAACAATCCTATTACTTTTTCCCTTTGTTTAAATTTAGTTTACTTAATTTTTATATTTTCCTTCCGATTATACTTAGTTTTCAGAGACGCTTGACCTTCCCTTACTAGCTTCTTCACCCCCACCGTCGTACAAACCCCACACACATGTCCAGATGCACACCCTAAACATATGTTCAACACCCTTACATTCTTTGTTTAGTTGTTCCTTGATCAGTTTGATAATAGCTTAATAAGCTGAAACAGATGTCAGAGGTAAATAATACACTGTGAAACATAACCATGTGTTTTGTTTTAAACCTTTGTAATAATATGTTTCACCAAGTGCCCAACGAGTCATCAATCAATATAGTGATTATCATATTTGATTTTATAATAACCGTTTAGCTTATATATTCTTGACACTACATTTTCAAACAGCGACAACCGAGTAACCTCTTAAATGTATTGCGTCTGTGCAGCCTCTAACTTAGTATTCACGTAAAGCGTAAACAAACACATTTTCAACTCACTAATGTTCCCTTGCACATACTGTTACGTTCATTATAGCCACAGCGTAGACTTAACACCAGCAGTAAATCTATTCTGTGGCTTAGCGTTCGTGATATGGTTATGCTTTTGCCAATTATATCCCTTTTAACAAGTTACTTAGAGGTTTATATTACTTAAATTGTAAACAAACTAATACAAGAACTAACTTTAATCTTCCTCCACCGAACTGTAGTAGACCTGTCTTATGTTATGTCGTATTTATGAGCGAGCAATATTTCATAGTCTGATATTAAATTTAGACTACTGTATAATCCAAGTAAATTTAACGTATCTCTGCAGTAGGTTATTTTCACTTTCTAACAAATAATTCAATACCATATGTAATATCTTCAAATAAATACACCCCAAGTACGTTTACTATACCTAACGCACGTTTCACAGAAATTATTCTGTATCTTCAGAGGTTTATTTGAATTATAATTGAATGTTTCGCTTAAACAAAACAGAAGTTTGTAAGCGAAACATACAATTACAATTCAAACAAATCTCTCAAGATACAGAATAATTTCTGTGAAATGAGCGTCAGGTGAAAATAAACCTATTTGCAGCGTATTTGTTTGAAGATATTACATAGGAGACCTGCAGATACTCAACGAGTTACTTACAAAGGAATAATACTATATATGTCGAGTGAAATTTACTTTCTTAGTAATAGTGTAACTATAAAACTGAATACTCATTAGTTGAACTAGTATAGTTTAACAAGTATAAACGTTTAAAAGACTCTCATCAAACTTTTTGTCGTTGAGACATGCACAACATATCCACAATGTAGCACTGTTTGATTGGACCGTTCGTCCTACGACAGTCGTCTCTATTTAAAAAAAAAAAATCACCTCAACCCTACTTCTCGATCGTCCTGTTGAGAGAACCAACGAGCATGGTGAACTGTCTCAGCGGTTTCCATACATCCCAGTGACCCAAATCGCTATTCGTGACGACTTGAATATCTGAGCCATTCACCACTAGACGCTGTTTCAAAAAGTTACGGATCGACGCACATACACTGGCCAGCTGATTCATGCTGTTCGACTTATATTGCCGGAATCTGTCTACGCCGTTGCAGGTGGCACCTTATCCAAGTCGCTGCTATAATCTGCAATATTCTGGCAATTATCGGATTCAATAAAATAAACAAATACTGTCGCTGAACTTATGGAAATGATAAAATGCAATATAGGAAGTATAATTAGCGATGATGATGTGATGAATATATAAGACATCGATTTGTTTTAGGAAAAAGCACCATACGCCAATTAAACTCACTTTTATGGTCCACAAAAATCGGGCTACCGACAAAGATCAGTATTTATAAAGCATTGTTGAACCAATTACCACCTATGGGTCAGAATGTTGGACAATCAACGAAAAGAACCGCAGGAAGATTGAAGCTGTAGAAATGGACTATCTTAGACGAGATTCCAGAATTTCTCGTCTGGAACGTATAAGGAATTACGTAATAAGGGAAAGAACAAACAGAAAAGAACCTGTAATAGAAGATATAAAACGTAAACAGCTTTCCTGGTATAGACATCTAATGGGAATGAGTGAAGAAAGAATACCTGTGAGTGTGTTCAAATACAGACCTAGCAACAGAAGGAAAAGAGGCAGACCTAGATTAAAATGGATAGAAGGGATCGAAAGGAGTATGGAAGAAAAGAATCTGAAGAATGAAGATGCACAGAATAAGTTGATATGGAAACTGAGATGCGGGATGCGGCAGTAGCTGTGGGATCCCCGCCAATAAAAAAACGCAATAAATTTATATACACATAAATTTCTCTCAATTGCATTAACCATCATCATCAGCCGTGGCTCTAAAACCCTTATTGGGACTTGGCCTGCTCTAAGAGTCGATTCCATTCCTCGCTATTGCATGCCCTGGCTTTCCAGTTTCTTATGTTCAGCTTTCCGAGGTCGTCTTCTATCTGGTCTTTGCATCTGCTTTCGGGTTTTCCCCTTTTTCTACAACCCATTGGTTACTGGTAGAAAATATGTTTCGTAGACTGTCCTTCCTCCATTCTCTCTGTGTCCAACCCACCTTAGCGTGTATATTTTGATTATCCTGACAATTTCCGGCTGTTTGTAAAGATGGTATAGTTCATAATTATAGCGCCTAAGCCACATTCCATTTTCATGTACTTCTATAAATATTGTTCTTAGAATCAATCTTTCACAGCAACCTAGAAGTTTCTTACTACTTTTTTGTCATAGTCCATGTTTCTTAGGCATATGTCAGCACTGGCCTGATAAGTGTTTTGTAAATTTTGCATTTCTTGCTTCTTGTGATGAAGCTAGATGCCAGGTGATATTACAATCCATAACATATTTTATTGTTGATATATTCTTCTTCTTATTTCAGTGTTGGTGTCGTTAGTGCGGTTTATCTGGGAGCCAAGATATATAAACTCTTTTACCGCCTCTATATTTTTTGTGCCTGTTTCAAGGTTTTGAAGGGTCAATTGCATTAATTCCCTGTAAATAATAAAAGGTCAGAATAATTAAATATTTATTTAAAAGATATTAACTTACAAACGTAAAAAATAATTATGTGGTTTCTTTAAATGAGAGCAGATTAATCTACAAATTTTAAAAAATCTATTATAAAATTAAAAATTAAAAAGCTATTTAATTTAAAATATTTAATTTTAAACGTGTAACTACAAATGTAGGCCCTATTAAATATGCAGGAAATATAGATTAATACAAAAGAGAAAACAATTTTAAATTGCGTAAGACATTCAGAAATTTCCCATAATGTATACAAGGCAATAATCTCGCTTAGCCGTCAGTATGCAAACCCACGGCCAACCAATTATTGAAGATAAGTGAGTTGAGCTGTAAACTGCGTGTCGTGATTTTTGAAACCAATAGATGTTTGATAGAGTCAATTAATTACAAGAGCTTATTTTAATTAAGAGTAGGTTACGTTTTAATGTCAGTGATATAGAATTGTTTAATATTTTTGAAACGTGTTAGTATACAGTGGTCTGTCATTTTATTATATTGCGTATTTGTATTGTTACGTTAATAAATTATATTTTTAGTGAATGATATCGGCTTCTATTTAATTGCATGCCTACGTCAGCCAAATAATATATTCACCTCTAACTACACATATGTGAGAATTTTAAAGTTGTAATCGTCTACAAAGTTGTAAGTGTACTACGACGGCTATAAATACATCTATCAGAAACTTAGATAATACACAATAAATTAAAATCTTTGGGCCAATAAGAGATGGACAATAATACAGAAGAGACAACAATAATGAGCTGTACAGACATGTTGAGAAAATCACAGACCTAATTAGAAAAAGAAAGATTACTTTCTACAGATATATTCAAGGAATGAATCCTGACAGACTAACAGAGAAACCTAAAATTTCCAATGCGTGTTCAAAAAACAGAAAAGACGTAGAAGAGCTCCAGATTACTCAAAAAGATATTGAAGAAGGCTTACCACTCAAAAAGAAATTAAATGAGGGCCCAGGTTTTCAAGGAAAACTCAAGAAGAGGACAGATTCTATCTGGACTGACGAAAAGAGGGAGAAACATCGATCAAGAATAAAGGTAGAGAAGAAAGGAAGAAAATGGGAGAGAAGGAAGAAAGGGGTGAAGAAGGGAGGAACCATCAAACCAGACGTAGTCTGCAGAGGCCCATACGAAAAAATACAATAAATTGAAAAACATTAAAGATTGGAGAATAAAGAAGTTAATAACACCTGTTAAGCCCGTAAAACTTATGATACAAATAGATACTTTTAATTAAGAGGAATCACGGAATTCTGAAGAGGTTGCAATAAATTACTCTGACACAACAAGGTAAAAATAACAAAAATAACATCCCTGCTAGGACAGTCTAAATTAACCTGTGTCCTATCCTGACAGGATGGGATGTTAAAAGAGCAAAGACAAAAAACAGCTAAGGAATATGGACAGACTCTTCGTCCACGATCAGTGTGCTAAGCACACGACTTGGATACGACATTCATGAAAGAATACTAGAGTTACCGAAGTGCCAACATGTAATGTTAGTTATTATATACAGTCAATATACAGTCTAATATTACTTTACGCAGCGTTCAACTTTTTCAATTAATGATCGATTTTTAAATATCACAGGTATTCTTTCATGAATATCGTAACGAAGGTCAGCAACGTGTGCTTAGCATACTGATCGTAGACGAACTCGATGTAGCGTAGAATATTTAGTATTCGCTTTGTTGTACAAATCAAATAATTTCATTGGAAAGATGAACTATTGAAATTTAATAAACCAACCAAAGGGAAAGGTGCTTTTGAAGATATTCCACTTCGTTAGTTAGCCTGTTGAACCAGTAAAGTAAAAGCAGATAATATAGTAGATAAAATAAAACTAGGAAAGCGGAAAGACGACTGTGTCGGTTAACATTATCAAATGTCTGAATGGATCGGTCGCGTAGTTCTGCGTATTAGCTGTAGACAATTTTGTACCTATTCAGTAAAAGTGTTTATTAACTAATGACAAGTGTATAACAATCCTGTTTTACTGTTTTCAGAAATCTGTTGTGCAAATTATAGTGAAGGTAAAATGTAACTCATTTGATGTAAACATAGAGCGATTTATTTTGTTATCACCTTTGCGTTTTCTGATCTTTCAGGCACACGCGCGCGCGCACACACTCAAATTGTAGTTCAATTAATGAGCTGTTTTGTTTATTCGGACTGACAAAACAGGTATCTGTGCAATTAAAATTATACATATCGCAATGTTCTAAAGTGTATGGTCAGTTGTGTGAGCGCATTCGTATCCTTTTATTTTAAATTTCATTTCTGGGGTATAAAATAATGTACCATATATTGTACCAAAAACCGCAAAAACTTCCACATTCAGATCAGGTGATTGGTCCAATATCAGTGCGGATTTAGAAGAGGGATTTTGACACTCCGACAAATTCTGGAGAAAGGTAGGGAACATGGTACAAACCCATCACCTCTTCATAGATTTCAGAAATGCATAGATAGCATTGATAGACAAGAACTTTACACATCTGTTGAAGATCTAGGCATAACAAAGAAATTAATAAGATTGTGCAGGATGACAATGCTGACAGTGAAGAGCATGGTGTGGATCCAGAATGACTTATCAGAAGAATTCCACTATGGAAAGGGAGTCCTCCAATGCGATGCTCTTGCTTGCCTCCTCTTCATTCTTGCCTTAGAAAAAACTATAAAATACGCTGGCATAGATTCCTCCTGGACTGTATTCAACAGGTTGGTGCAGGTCCTAAGATGCACCGATGACCTACATATAATCGGGAGGTCCCTTCGAGCAGTCACTGAAGCCTTTCTTGCACTCAAAGGTCCCGCAAGGAAGTTGGGTCTCATAATAATCGAATGAAAGACAAAATACATGGTCAGAGTGCAGGAAGCTAGAGAAAGAGAGCATGTCCAAATTGGCATCTATTCCTTTGAAAAAGTAAACAACTTTGTTTATTTAGGATGCCAAGTTAACTACGATGGGGAAACGACAGAAGAAATAAAGCGAAGAATTACCTCAGATAATAGGTGTTTTCTTTTGTCTCAGACCTTTGTTCCAGAGCAAAATAATTGCCCGTAGGATCAAGCTGCTTCTGTATAAAACACTGATGCGCCCAGTCCTCTCCTATTGTTCTGAGACCTGGACCGTTTCTAGAAAGTCTGAGTCAAGCCTGCTGGTTATTTTTGGTCAAATGTTTGTAGAAGGTGAACGGAGGAAAACGGCCAACTCAAAATGAACACTCTTCTGAACAAACCAGATATTGCGAAAGTTATAAAACTTGATAGATGAAAGTGGGCTGGAGACGTGACTAGAATGGGGGAGAATGAAATACCCAGAAAGGCACCCACAGAACAGATCTATGGCACCAGGAGAGTTGGAAGACCAAAACTATTTTGGGTAGACGGTGTAAAACCATGCGCAGCATATCCTTGGGACCCGGAACTGGAGAGCAGCTACACATAACTGGCGGAGGCTGTTAAAGGAGGCCTTGACTAAGTAATGGGTTGTCGCGCCGCTGTTAATAAGTAAGTGTTTTAAAATGTGGTTAGTTTTGATTCATTTAACAGCAAATGTATTAGAAGAGAACTAAAACAATAATATCCTTCCACCACTATGTTCTTTTATTCTTTCCTTCTGAATTTGTTACATGTAACCGGGTATTTTAGTGTAGTTGTTTTAACGTAGTTGTATTTTTAACAGGGCCGCCGCTACTATATGTGCACCGCACACGGGCGGCTATACCAAAGAGGCGGCCGTAGACAACCAAATTTATCAGCTGATATTGCAAAATAAATTAAAGCAATTAGTATCGCCGATATTAATTTTATGGCCGATATGTTGATGATACTTTTCTAATTTTTAACGGTACTTTACGCCAAATCAGTAATCTTAAAAACCATATGAATACTGTTACTCACAATATTCAATTTACTATGGAAACTGAAACCAATAACGAACTCAACTTTCTTGATCTTACTGTCACCAGGCAACTTAACAGCTTAAACTTTAAAATTTACAGAAAACCTACCACCACAAACGTGACCATACATGCAGACTCACACCACCCTTTCTCTCATAAATTAGCGGCCTACAACAGTTTTATTCGCAGACTTTTGATGATCCCCCTAATTAATGATGATTTCGAGTGTGAACTCAACATAATTAAACATATAGCTCTGGCCAACGGATATGAGTCCCAAATGATTGACAATATTCTTAGAAAACACAAATCCCGTCGTTCCAAACAGACACATGATAATACACCTAACAACAAATACATCACAACAACATACACTGAGTTGATGCCCAGGATCCTTACATCCACTTTAAGTAAATTAGGTTATACTGTCATTTTTAAAACAAATAACCGTCTACGGAACTTGGTTCGCCCAGTCGTTCAGACAAACACTGAATCCAAAACCGGTATATATAAGCTTATATGTGACGATTGTGACCGATTTTATATCGGCCAAACGGGTAGACCTTTCATCAAAAGATTCCGCGAACACACACAACAAAGCCATTTTAACAGGGGTGATTTTTCCATAGATAATATTAAATCTAACTTTAAAAGGCATCTGATTTCGTGTAATCATTCTTATACAAATTTCAACAATAACTTCATACCCCTAAATTATTGTGCTAAAGGCCGTTATATGGATGCACTCGAAGAATTCGAGATATATAGACGTCATAATAACCTTGGTGTGTGTGACGACATACTTAATGATAAACTTAACTTCAGGTCCAACCCACTGTATGATACCGCGCTGCGATCGATTACAGATAATAATAGATAACAGGTTCCATTGACGCAGTTCAGACATGCTACACGCGGTGCACCGTGTTCAGGTAATAGAACGCTTTTATATGTTTATTTAATATATTTTATGTATTTATTTATTATGTGTTTGTTTTGTGTTGATTTTAATGTTTAACGAGCTCCTCTCGGAGTGATGGTCTGAGGATGGGCCACATGGCCTGAAACGCGTAACCATACAAATTACGCTCGACGTCACTGGACGGAAATTACAAGGTAAATTATATATAATTAATATCGACTAGGACTAGGTATACGACATTAACGTTTATTGTATTGTTCATTATATTTGTTTTGTTAGAAATGCCGCAGTGTACTGGCATCAGCCCTTGTTTCGACTGCCAAGAAAGCGTACAGGTATTGTTGCGCGACATTTATATCAGAGTTATAGCTGCGGCCTCTTTGTGGTTTTGTAGACAGGCGCGTGCATGTCGACGCTGACAAACTAAAATTAAGTACGTACCCGATAAGAAGAAATTATTTTTGTTTTGGTTTGACGAACAGGCGCCTTTAGGGCTGTCAACTTGTATTCAAAACAAAGGCAAAGTAGGGGTATTCAGGAGGGCGACAAAGGTTGAAACTATGCTCAACAAGCACCCTAGCGGCGGCCCCGATTTTTATGGCTTTCTACCGCAATTAGTTGCTTTTGTAAACCAGGGTAGGAGCATATACGTCGTAAAGCATACAGTAATAAGAAAATTACTTGACCGTATACCTAGGACAGCGTATTGCCGTGTTCTGATGTTCAAGTTCAATAGCGGTGAGTCATGTGAATAATGCAGCAATGCGCAATCGGTGTTCCAATTCTCGGTAAAGGGAGCAAGCGATTCAATTGTGTTAGACAATAACAGAGATGATTCTGAGGCTTGTGTGATTACACTGACTGCATTGCATTGTGTTCCTCCACTGACGGTCCAACACTAATGCCGCCCTCCAATGTACAGTAATGTACTTAACTGGAGGAAACCACATCAAAGCGACGAACGCATAACCAACTCAGATCCATTTGGAATACGCGTATGACTGAGACCAAGTTATAGGGTATCAGTTATACATTTGTTGCTATTTCATGCGTGCTGTTTATACAATATATGCTTGTTTATAAATAGCATTTATTTATAGTTAATTTATATTCTAAATTAATAACTGTTATAACCTACATTCTGCGTTTTGACGTTATTTAGTATTCCGGCTGTAAAATGTTTACACTTTTTCCGGCACCAAATATTACAGAAGTGATTAAATTCTCATCATCCACTGCTGCTTATCCTTCCAAAAATCTTCTTCAATCACTCGTTCCCTCAATATAGTATGAATTTCTTCTATCCAGCTGATAGGTGGTCTTCCTCTTTTCCTTCTTCCTGGTGGGGTCTATTCCGTAATTCTCCTTGGCAATCTTTCTTGTGCCATTCTTATCGTGTGTCTATACCATTATAATTTTTTGTTTGGATAAATTCATCAATTTAATTTTTCACATTCATTTTGTCCTTAATGACTTCATTTCTAATTTTCTCACGTCTGGATACTCTTGCCAAACGTCTCCTAAAGTCCATCTCTGCTGTCATTAATTTTGTTCTTCTGTGTTTATTAGTTGTCCAAACTTCTGTGACGTAAGTCATGATACTTGTAATAATGGTTTTAAATATTTTGGTTTCAGTTTCTGCTGTAATTTGTTTATCCCACAGGATTCCATTTAATATAGTGCGTTTTGAGTGACTTCCAGTAATGTAGAGGATACTGACAGCATAACTGCAGCATCTTTAGTAAAGGAACACAACACACTCAATACATTCACACATTCTGCGTGACACATTAAATTATATCAGAATAAAACACACAGTGATCTCAACTATCACTTGCAACAGATTTACTTATCATATCATAATACTGGCATACTCAGATAAAACAAATACTTGCTGATTTGATTGATTTCTTTGTAATGAAGGTCAACTATATTTTGATATATTCTGTAATCTTCCAAGTATATCTGCACATAGGAAAATCGTAGTAATCTGATTTCAGATCACAAGTGCCTAGTTTTAACAGCAAGTGGAACAGCACAATGATGAAACAGCAACTTTCTCTGTTAACTAATAGCTTAACTGATTGAGATGGATTCAAGAAAGATCTTGAAGAAAATATCAAGCTAAAAATAGTTAAAAATAACAAACCAAAAAAGCAAGACAATTGATTGTTAAGTTACAAGTGGCAGCATGGAATAACACGCCCGTGATTAAACGAAAAATACCGTTCCAGTTTAAGAGAAATTACTTTGCCGGGGTTACCTCAGAGAAAGTAGAGAAATGGTGACAGGAAAAAGAAACATCTTATTCTGGATTCATGTCGACATAACGTTTTGGATATATTTGATTTACCTAGTGTCTGATGAAGAGTGTTTTGTACTTGTACACAAAAAAGAATACATAAAATAATATACCATTAAATTTGATAATTACCAAATAGGTTAATTATTAACACTCTGTTTTCATAAAGCAGCCAATGAATATACAGTTAAAACGATAAACACAGTCTGTCAGTTGTCTCTCACTTAGTGTTCAAATAATTAATGCGTACGTAAATTCATTTACCTATCCGAGTTTGTTTTAGACAGTCACCCACACCGATTTAAAAAAATATATTCACTGACTTGTACCAGAATAAATCATTCCTGTCCTTAGCGTTTGTGACATGTTTCCGCTTTTATAAATTACATTCCTCTTAACACACTTTATTTCACAATTTAGTTTGTTGTTGAACTATTACAACCAATAACTTTTAACTTCACACTGCTGTCGTCTTATCTCATATGACGTTAACTTCTTAAAACCGTATTTCATGTGTGATATTAAGTATTTGAATAAACATTTATACGTAAACCAAATATAAACCACGTCATCATCATCATCATCATCATCATTATCTTCAAGGATTAAACAAAGGATGGTTTGTTCCGGTCTCAAACAGGCAAAGATTAGAGCTGGTCACTCCAGCGCTTCCTCAGACGTCCCACACCTCTCCGTCCCCTCGGCTTATAGTTCCATAGCGTTTGGGGATGCGGCAGTCATCCATTCGGCAAAGATGTTGTTACTAATTCAGCCGATACTGAGCAATCCTGTTGAATATATTTATAATACTCAGTTCCTGCAGTATACCTGTGTTTCTTCTATGATCATGGAAAGTATGCCTTGCCACGTGCCTGAGAAATCTCATTTCAGCCGCTTGGATACGACTGGTCTGGCCTTTTGTTAAAGTCAAATTCTCAGATCCATAAAAAAAAGTGTGGAAGGAGCCATCACCTTGTAGACGATGATGTAATATAATCTTGTTGTATAATCTTCAACGAGTATAATCTTGTTGAATAATTTGTTGATTACAAACTGCTAATTGTGATAATTAAAGCTGTTAAGTAGTGACTTAATTGGTGTATTTTATTTTGTTTTCCACTGTACCATACGACGATCAAGGAGACCATAGCAACAAAACGTTAGCTCCTTCAATTGTCTGCTTCTTCTACACGATATTTATATCAGATAAATTGAAACAAGCGTTCTTGTCAGTGTAGTAGGTGTAGAGGTTGGTATGCTGTATTTTGCATAATATGCGGTATCAAGTATGTGACGTATCAGAATAGTGGTAAGCTGAGGTAATGCTAAACGTTAAAGTTCAGTTGCAATATGAATGAGCCGCCTGAATAATTCAGTGACACACAAACAGTTTTGGATCTAGGTAACGGGAGCAGGCGTTCAAATTTCAGCTGACGGCGACGGTGCAATCTCAGCCGACATAAGACGACAACAATCTCAGGCTTTCAATGTGTCTGATCGTGCATACGCTATGTCATAATGTTTCAGTAATATTGTTAATGTAAACAGAGTTAACTGAATAGGTGAGAAGTAACTACGGTGGAAGCCACGAGCAGTGCACAATTGTGATTGGTTTGCAGTGTCAGACTTCCTCAACAGCAAACCAATCACAGTGTCAGTTACATTTCGTCAGACATTACGTACTTTGATACAATAATATGGTGATAAAAATAGCTTACGTTCTACAACATATAGTACTTAGATAATATTTTATTTAATATTTATAATTTCTTTACCTCCAGATGTTTTTCCCCTTATTAGGAACATGTTTCGGGAATACCATTGTTCCCATCCCTAGCCTTCTTAATTTTGAATCTTGTGGAGTACTTGCGTTTTGGTTGGTTGTTGTTATGGTTTTCTGTTGGTGTTTTGGATGTTAAATTGGTATTGTGGTGTGTTATTTTAGTGTATATATCAGATTTTGTGTATTTTCGATGTTGAGTGCTTTGAAAATTGTATCATGTTTTGTATTGATTTGTATTTGTTCAGGTATTAATTTGTTATGTGTTTTGTAATTTGTATGGAAAAACTTAGAAATGTAGAAACACAAAACAAACTAATACCTAAACAAATACAAATCAATACAAAACATGACACAATTTTTAATGCACTCAACATCAAAAATACACAAAAAGCTAATATATACACCACAATCACACACAATGATTCCAGTTTGAAATATCAAAAACTTTACAAGATTCAAAATTAAGAAGGCTAAGGATGGAAACAATAGGATTCAATAAACATGTTTCTAATAAGGAAAAATATCTTGAGGTAAAGAAATTATAAATATTAAATAAATTATAATATGCATCAAAAAATATACTGTAGCAAAAAGTGTTTGAAGTTGATAATATTATAACAACACAAACAATTTGGCCTTTAAAAATATTTTAGTACGTCATGATTATATCAGTTTGTGATAACATGCAATACAACAAAGCTTTCAAACCTTTATCAAGTATGGAATCAAGGTTATGATCTGACTTGTGTGACAGGTCTATCTATTTCTTTCTAGAAATACAGGTAGAAAGGTTTTTCTCTTTACTTTATAGCCAGTATTCCCAGGTCAATCAAACCACTTTTCCCCATATAGCTTCTCAAAACTTCCCCACTCTGGGATGAAAATCTCCGCTTCCACAAGTATGCATGGTTTATGATTAGCAATGTTTTAGAATAGTATATTTTGAATGTTTGAATACAATTACAAGAATAATATAAAAATTTAATAACTTTTTCAGACCAGAATATACTTACGAAATTTTTTTCCCACACTATACAAACCATTATACTTTATTTACACAACTTTTCTAATTGTTTAATTTACAGAAACAGTTTACAATTGGTTGCACCCATTTTGAGTTTATATATAGTTTCTATGTTTGTCCACCACTGTTAGTAAAATAAAACTAACATTTATTTTTTTAAATGCCACTGGTGCTAATGGTAATGACTCAATGTATTTAGTATTTTTTGTTAAGAAATTCCAATTATTTGAACGTACTAACTGTTGACAGTTATTGCCACCAATTCCTAAACACGGGAGGGTTTTTAACACTTACATTTCGCCGCTGTGGGAAAAAATTCCCGCACCTGGGATCCCTGTTTTTACTTACACGTAATAACACATGTTCTGCATATGCTGACAGGATTGTTCCCCACACCTTATTACAATTTTTTCGAGCTTACTCGTCAAACTGCTACGCTTCATGCTCAAGACGAGGTCTTTGAGTAGTGTGTAGGACCATTATCGAGTCCTACCTAAATCACGACCTAGGTCTAATTTAACTACAATTACTGATTAATTACGTCATTACTACAATCACAACAATTACTAATTTGAGTCTTACTGTACTTCAACATGTACAAAGTAATAGCATTAATTAGCTCCAATCTTTAGAGGATGTAATAAAATATTATATAAAATTTTGTATGTCATATGTGTAGTATTTGAAATATTGTACATTAATACAATGTAATTATTTAAAATTTTGTAAATGTTACGATAGGTTGGGGGGTGTACAAAATAGAGTGTAAAGAGTGTAATAGGTTTTATATTGGACAGACAGGCAGAAAATTATTAAATAAGTACAAGGAACATCTGCCTAAGGGTGTCGTTAGGAACATTAAATAGAATTTTGCATTACATGTCATCAATCATAAACAAGATTATTCCAGTTTTCAAAACTGTTGCAAACCACTGCATTTCTGCAAAAAGAGCAAACTCATGGACGCACTGGAAGGGTTTGAAATTTACAGAGCCTCCAAAACTCAGGGTGATCAGCTTCTGAATGAAAAACGTTTTTTCTAACTCAACGAGCTATATGATACAGCTATTACGAGTGCTAGAACAATATGATAGATAAGTGCGGGCACAGTATGATATGGAATCGTTAGTCACTCGCGAGATCCGTAGCGATGTGTATCGTGAGATAACACGGGTTTTGAGTCGATTAAGTAGCGGGATGTCTGTGACTTTTATTAATTGACGTACTCCATGTGAGTGAACATATTTTATCACGTGATGTTGGGATTATAAATCTCGAAACGCGTCGTGTATAAAATATAAAAAAAGAATTTGTAAGGAAGGGAACCTGGATGCACAAGGTAATTTTAGCAATTTAATTACGATAGGTATATAAAGATTAGTGTTCAGGACCCAAAAGTTGTTTTCTTTCCATACATACATACACACAGCACTAAAACATTTCGTCTGACTTAAGTTACCAACAGTCTCAATTTGTAATATCAAGCGTGAGTACAGAATCTTGGGTAGAGAACCACACGGCGGCTTGCTGGCAGGGGAATTCTAAACACGTCAGTGTTGACGCAGGGAGAGAAATATAATTCCCGCGTTCGCACTCGCATGTCTACAAATTACCAACAGTTAATTCCAACAGTATAAGATGAGATCAACATAATATATTTGAAGTGAGGATCCTCAGGCAAATTTTTGGTTCATGTGAAGAGAGGGGAGCGCAGAGGAAAAGATATAATTTCGAGCTGTATAATTTGTATGATGAACCTGATGTGGCCACTTATATTAAAGATTTATTACAAAGAATAGAATATGCTGGACCATGGCCGCCTCTAGTAGAAGGGCGGAATATCAAACGTGGCAACACTGGAACCAGCTGATATTTGAGGCCGACTAGACGATCTCTTAATTTATGTATTTCAATAATCAAATCGCGTCATTTTTAATTGGCGGTTAACTGCATTTTTATAATTCTTCATTGTTTGTAAATTAAAAGTTTATTATGTAAAATGCTGTTATATTATTTAAGAAATATAATAATTAACTCATTCATATGATACGAATTCAATAATTCAAACAAAAGTAATTCATTAAACCTAACACTAATTCACTAATTTCTTCAACTTAAACACGTATAGTACTAAGCGCGCACAGACCTATAATTAAGATTTAGCTATAAATAGGCCTACTCGTGATTTTAGTAATGCTATAAAATTAAATCAAAACATAATATGTTCACTTTAGTTATTTTATTACACTATGCTTATAGGCCTCAGACGCAACGTTGCCACGTTTAATGTTCCGGCCTTCTACTAGAGCCGGCCATGGCTGAACACATTATACGTGCTTGTGAAAGCAGAATTATTAAGAAGACATTTATTGCAAAGCCAGAAGGTAAAAGAAAATTTGGAAGGAAAAACTATGCTGGAGGGAGGGGGTGAGTCAGGACATCTTGGAATTAGAAACTGGAAGAATTAGAAACTTGGAATGAGTAGAGAAGAATGGCGAAATCTTCTGAAGAAGTCCAGGGCCCACAATGGGCTGTCGAGCCGATGATGATGATAATAATGATGATGATGATGATGATGATGGTGGTGGTGATGATGACTATTATGATTATGATGATGGCGATAACGACGACGACGACGACGATGATGAAAATTTCAACAATGTATAAAGTGATCATATTATCAATTCGATACAATTCCAAAATACTAAAATTTTACCTATACGAGTACAATTGTGTGAACGTACGACACAATGCTAGTGTGATATCATTTGCAGGTATGCTAATTTCCCTCGACGTTTACTGAATACATAATTGAGTATTACTGTCACCTGAAATGTTAACGTCATTTACAACAGGCAGTAAGTAGCGAAGCTTAAAATTTACGCTAGTAATCTGAATGTAGGTGGCGACGAAGACAGTAGCTGTCAACCTCTGCGCGAGACGTGACAGTACAATCGTGAAGTTCGTGAGTAGAGAGAGGAAAGCTTGAACAAGAAGTGTAGTTACAATCCCCTCAGTGTTAAAGATGTAAAGCGTGCATGTAGACAATGTGAGCAGACAATTTCAAGTGTAGCATTTGCGGCTTAGAGTGGCCTCGTGTTTGCAACTAAGCTGTTAATATTTGTGTGAACATATTTGGTAATATAATCTCTATTTTAAAGAGCAATGTACTCGCATTTCGAGGTCAGGACCAATAAGAACAAAACAATGATCGAATTCTAGAACAGGTCAGCCATTTTAATTATTGGGGAAATGACACTGGCTATGACCTGTGTGGGGTTGCTGGCAGGGCCGCCGAAAGAAATTTGGGGGCCCGGGGAAAATTTTGAGTTGGGGGCCCCTAGCAGCTATCACTTCCCATCCCAACGGCCTAACCAACCTTTGCCACTCTTCCGCATTCTACATTATTTAACATTTTAGCCCTATAGCCTATAACAGGCCTACCCTCCCAAACGATGCCCTAATTGATACTACTTGTCCCTTGTCCCATCAACTATTTCCGGGCAAATTGAAACATTTAAAAAAAATTAAAGTAAGTTTTATTAATACATACAGAGGTAATTTTTACTTTTATACGTAAACAATAATTCTTAGTTTCAAGCTCTTTTTAATAATTTTTTTCAAAGAAGCTGCTTTTAACTTACATCTTTCAGTTTAGCAATGCAATTTTAAATGTTTCATAAAGTAAACAAATGCTGAATATCAAGCTTAGAAAACGCAAAACCTAACACTGCACAGTAGTGAAAATTAAAAACTTTTTTTTCTAGCTTTCATTGCAGCGAAATCATTTACTACATTTTCAAAAGACATTCTGTCGGCGATTTCGTGTTCAGTAATTAATATTAACAAGTGATTTAGTCTGTCCTCATTTGTTGTTGACCGCAAACGGTTCTTAATCAACGTAAGTTTACTAAAAGCTCTCTCGCCAGATGCAACTGACACTGGTGCCACTATCAGCAAACGAAGAGCCGTGCAGATTTCAGGAAAGATGGACTCCAATCCCTTTTTGAAAATCGTATCCAAAAGTTCTACAGCTGAAGAAATATGACCACTTACACATAGATTTTACTCTTTACGAACGTTGTAAAAAAGAGTAAGCTCAGCAATCAGTTCATCTTTTTTCAAGTCTGAAGGTTAAGCTGATGCAAGTTCTTGTATCTCTTTGTCACCGAAAACATGTTTTTTTTGGAATTTCCATTTTCTTCATTTGAACCGTGTTCTTGTTCTTTTGCAGTAGGTGAGTAGGTGGAGTCAATATCGGTGAAAAAGTCTTGAAAATTCTGATATTCTTTCTGCCAAGACTTTCAGTTGCGTCAAAAGAATGTGTAAGACCTGTTTGAAAATTTGTACTGTAAGTCTTTCTTCAGGCGGCTTGAAAGTGTGCTCCTTGTCCTCAACACCTGTGTCATGAAACCTTGTTTCCTTCCATAATCTGGATTCCTTTAGCTGTGGATTGATTTTCAACTCTATAGCTATGTTTTTCGATTCTTCTAGAAGTTGGTGCCAAGAATTCCTCAAAACTTGAATATTATCAATGAGGCCTTTTATGCTATCTGTTGTGTCTGGTAGGCAAAGTTTGGGAATTTGTTGAATTTTACTTCTAATTTCGATACATTTTAGCAGTTTGTACCAAACTGTGGTGATAATAACAAATTCGTAAGAACTCATCCACTCAATTAACGCATTGACGTCTGCTTGAACTTCAGCTGATAAGTCAAGTACTTACAATTCATTGAGCGCTGACAATACGTCATTACAGTGTTTAGTAAGAGGACTAATTGCTTCTATTCTTGCACTCCATCTTGTTTTTGAGGTAGAATGGAGGGATATGCCAGATTTATTTTGTAAAATTTCCCATCTTGCAGGGCTTGCTGCAAAAACATTGTTTAATTTTTGTACATTTCGAAAGTAGGATTTTATTTCAACACTTGATTCCATTGCATGCGTTCCGCACAAATTTAAGGTGTGCGCACTGCAAGGTGTAAAATAGGCTTGTGGACTTTCTTTCAAAACCCTGGCCTTAACACCCTTAAATTTTCCAGACTTATTAGAGGCGTTGTCATAGCCTTGGCTTCGACACAAACTCAAATCCAATTGACAATCTTTTAAAACACTTTTAACTTGATCTGCTATTCCTTCTCCTGTTTTATTTCAAAGTCGGTCAATTTCAAAATCTTTCATGAACCTTCCACTCTCCGTCTTGACACAAGACATATCTAATAATACATACTAACTGTTCACAATGAGAAACGTCTGGTGTCCAATCTACGATAATACCATAGTAGTGAGCTGGCCTAATTTCTTAAAGTATTGATTTTACAACTTCATCTGCACATACTCTCAAGAATTCGTTTTGAATTGGCCATTACAAATAGTGAGCCGAAATTCTCTTTCCTGATTCTCTGCTCTTAGAAATACTTTCTAGGTTCTGAGCAATATCAATATTGTATCTTCCTACTAACTGGAGGGTTGCAAGAAAAAGACCACTCTCGTAATAGTCGATAATAGTCGATTGTTGAATGAGATCCTCTAAATGGTAAATTTCGTTTTGCTAAAAAGAGAACATCAACAACATCTCTCAAAATTTTCCTCCATTTTTCCTCTTCCTGCTTTATGCTTCGTTGCAGTGCTTCTTCAATGGCCCCCTTGCCTTGAAGTGTAACACAAAGTTCTTTCCATGTAATATAATTTTTCAAGTGACAAATATTAGCTTCGTGGCTTTTAACTTTTCACAAAGTTTTCTCCATTTGTCATTAATTCCACCTTGACATAATTGTGACTTATACATTTGCTGAGTATTGTCCTCACATTTAAAATGTGTACATGGGAAACAAAAAACGGATGCTGCTTCTTCGCTCCAAACAAGTCAGTCTCTTTTCACGCTCTCACCATTGGCCTGATATTAAAAAAAAACTGCTTGTGGAAAACCCCTCCCTGATTTATCTCTAGGGAAGCTTTTGGAGAAGGTGGTGGCGCTTTTAAAACAATCCATTCCCTCTTATTCGCGTCTAAAGCTTTCCATTTAGCAGGATTATTTGAAGTCAAATCCTGGAAATCTTCATGGTTTCCTGCAGTTACTTCATTATCGACATAATCTCCACTGTTATTTTCGAAGGCATTATTGAAACGATTGGATGGAAAATCTTGAACACCTTCAGGGTTTTCATCATTCTCGTTATTATCATTACTATTCGTACAATTATTTTCAAGGGAAATATCAAATTAATTTGTTTCTTCAGGAAATTCATTTTCATTTTTATTAACATTCTCCGCTGACTAATTGGCAGTTTTAGACATTTCGACTTGCTCCAAATTGTCATCCATACTTTTATTTTTCATCTGATTATTTTCCTCAGTAATTGGAGTGCAAGTGAGGTTGCTTGGAGATTCGGATTGGCTAGAATTCACTTTGAAAAAAACCATGAAGCGTTCTTGTCACTCGTTCTTCACGCATTAACTTTTCTCTCTTTTCTTTTCTTTTTGCTGATCCGGATTGATACGACCGTTTCATTTTTTTCTTCTATTTTATGAACCTGAAACCTAAAACACACACAAGAACACAATATCCTATAGCCGTAAATTTTTATTAATACCACATACAGGTAATTCTGAATTAGTTGGTACTGGTAATTTTTTGAAAATTTTTTTCCTAAACTGTCTAAAATAGTGAGCGGAGATAGAGCGGAAAATGGGAAATATTACAATTTTTTTCTATCCACTTCAAGTATCGTCTTCACACTTCACTATTACTCTGGGAAAACGGTGTGAGCGCCGAAAAAATCATTTTTTAAATTTAGGACTATTTTAGAGAGTTTAGGAAAAAAATTTCAAAAAGAACGCAAGTACCAACTAATTCAGAATTACATAGTACGTGTAAATTAAACTCCTATAATTTCATCTGTAAAAAAAAAAAAAACTAAAAATTTAGGAATTGAATAACGCAATAATTATCAAGACGGTGCCATGAAACTAGACGGCTCGTAAGGTACAATAATTAAAATAGTGCTGTTGAGGTTTCCCAACAATAAACATTTACGCCTAACACTTGGAGTGTTTTGAATGTAGTAAAAAAATTTACAATAAATATTACTTTGAAAGGTGTTATCATGTTTCAGATATAAATAATAGGCATGTTGAGGTTGAGTTGAGGACACAACTTTATCATGTTGGAAAATCAAGTAACATACGAGCAGACAGCATTTAGTCTATATAAAGTTCTTTTAACCGCTTTGAATTTTCTATGTTTCTTATGAGTTTCTTCCTGAGTTCTTTTTGTTTAACTTTTTTCCGCCAATTGTCGGTAACCTAAACCTCACCTCACTTAACCTAACAAAACAGAGCGAAACATCGATGCTACTCAGAACGGCAAGAAGATTGTTGCCAATTGCAATACAATTGGTTCTTAATAAGTTTTTATACACTTTTGGTAATTTTATAATAACCTAATCGTTTAGTTGGAAACTGAGCTTTAATGAAAACTATTCAACAAACACACAAGATTTGTTGCCTATCTCCGTGTCTGAACATTACTAGTGTATAATATAATATAGTGTTAGATGTACCTTGTTAGTTGTTACAAAAATAAGGTATACAGTTGAAAACCAAAAGAAACGTGCCTTGACAATTATTCACTTTACATTGTAAATCGATAAACGTACCAAAAATAACAGATAAATAATAAATAGCAGATACAGCTTCAAAACACACAGTACGTTTTGCAACGAAACGAATTCGACTAACTCTGTTGTTTTCTGCACGTGAAGACTTTGTTCTAGTTTGTTGTTCTTGCTGTTGGTTACAGAGTAACCTAGCGGGAATCAGCGCAAGCTATGCAGCCCCGTTGATCACTGATTTTCTACTAGGTTGCACTGAACTAGCTTATTCGCTAATTTCATTTTTGCTAGCTTGATCGTCAATTGTCATTTCCAATTCCATTCCCATCCCCGATGGGATGTACTTAGGCATCGGGGGCCCCCTTCGGGGCCGGGTCCAGGGAAAACTGCCCCGGTTGTCCCTCCCTCTCGGCGGCCCTGGTTGCTGGTCTCCCCAGGTAGCGGATAGGTGAATGCTCACCAGATATGGTCGGTACCGGGGAAATAAAATATCCGGGGCGGACTAATACTAGCAGCTGTTGCCTTATAGTTGGATATTGGTTTATCAAAGGCTAAGGGAAGTAAACCTTGATCAAAAATTGCTTGGTCCTCCATGTCGGGGGGGGGAGAGGTTAATGCAATTGGCCAACTTAGGAATTGTTACATGTTCAATTAGGTACGTTACAGTCGATCTGTGGGACAATCAACCATATTTTTAGAAACACGGTACGTCGAGGTAAAAATGTAAAGTTCTACAAAGTTGTAGCAGTTCCTGTACTGTCCTATGGGTATGAATTATAGCCAAAACCAAGAAACGAGACAGTAAAAAATACAGGCCTCGGAAATGGGGTTCTTATGAGTAGTTAAAAGCTGTTAAAACTTGACCGCAAAAGAAACGAGACCATAAGAGAAGAGTTGCAGGTTTCTCACTTGAACGAAAAGTTAAAAGATTACAAACAACACGGTGGAACGAACACTTAGAAAGAATGTCAGATTCCAGACGGACCAAACAAGTCTGGAAATACAAACCTATAGGACACAGGTGTGTCGGTAGTCCCAGGAAGAGATGGTTGGAGTATTTTGAAGACGGAACAGGAAGCACCTTGTGAAGATGATGACGAAATTTGATAATTTCAAAAATTCTTACGCACTAGTGCGTCAAGAAGTCAAAAGAAAGAAAAGTATGTGGAAAAATTCGTTAAAATCGTAGTAGTATTGTAGTGACCACGCAATGTTCATTACACATTTTCAAAGCGTACATTGATTTTGGCTGAAGGGAAAAAATTCATAAAAGAACATTTAATCATCCAGTTGTGAATACAGACTTGGAGACTTCGGTAGTTAGTACATTTAATGACATGTAGTCACTAATTAATATTGAATGGCTTTTATTATAGACGTACAAATAATTGTGTTTTACTTAATAGCTAATTAAGTTGTGGTTTTCTTACGTCAAGTAAATTATTACACTGTATGTCTTCTGATTTTCAACAGAGAACTGTAAAGTCTGTGAAAAATAAGAAAGCTGACTATACGTTGAAATACAAAATATAATTAAACGTCAATAATTTTACGCATTAATTTTTTTCAGCCAGTGTTTCAGTGCTGAATATGAAATAAGTACATTATTTCTCAAACGTTAAAATTATTTCATACGTTAGTAAACAGATTTTTGTTCAAAGGCAATAAACTGTCAGTTAAGAAATTTATAGAAGAGTTTAATGTTTGCTTAGAATGTATGGGAGAGAGCAGAACGTGGCATATGTACATATTTCCAATTAATATCAGAGCTTTTAAATTTTTCTCACTATGAAAAACGTATACGAAATTTCTTTAGATTACTACAGGAAGGAAAATTGTAAAAATCACTTTGTTTGAAATACGAGAAAGGCGGGTCACACTATTTTACGGTAAACTAAGATGAGCCACACTGATGTCTTCATCCTCCATTAAACAGAACGTTTTCTCTCGAGTAAAGTATTGCTACAGCAATCAAATCAATTGTCATCTTACGACAGAACAATAAATTATGAGCGCCTGAGAAATCAGTATCCATCCATCTACTTGAAACTTTTATTTACACTCTCTGAACGAGATGCCTTATCGACTGAACACAATTAGCTGAGGCTTTCGGTGCTGTTCTGTTTTTTTTCCGGCAGAGGCAGTTGTGGGTAATAATTTTCTGGGATTCTATACAAAGTTCCCGAAGGAAGTTTGAACAATAATCAGGTGTTCGCTCGGAAGGCACAGAGGGGTCTAGAATCTGCCAAAGACTACGGGAAAAATATGTGATCCTGATTACGGAATACGTGTTCAGGGACTGCAGGCTAGTCTAGGTGTTGATTCCCACATAGGAGTAACAATACACTTACCTTAACAGCTTGCCTGGTTCTCAGTTTATAACATATTACGAGAATTCTTAGTCTGTCCAATTCTGTAATCATTGAAAACATTGTTAAAATTCATTCCCGGGCTGTTTGGTCGTGGTCCATTGTTTTCAACAAAAACAGAAGTTTCGGCAGTGCTATCGACTGCCATCATCAGTGTAAATTCAAGCTTCGCTACCGTATTGTGGTCACTAACGTCTACCACGCTACGTTAGCGAAGCTCGAATTTACACTGACGATGGCGGTCGATGGCACTGCTGAAACATCTGTTTCAATGGACGACGTTGAAAACAGTAGACCAAGGCCAAGGACAGCCCGGGAATGAATTTTAACGACATTTACTCCGGCCATTAGGCCTAAGAATTATATTGAAAACGTTATTTGCCGGGCTGTTAGGCCGTGGCCTACGTTTTGTGTGGACATACGTTTCGGCCGCACCATTGGAGACCATCTTCAATGTCGGAACCAATTGCCACAATGTCCGGCAATTACTCCAGCGCTGAGTATGTATTGTCTCTAGGAATTCTATATGTGCAATCTTTTGTTTTAAATACTAGTCAGACTTTCTGGAAGCGTCGGAACTCGATGATCGTAGGAAACTGTACACAAAAATTGTACTCGTAAAGAACTCCGCGCAGTAGTATCAGAGTTTATAGCGCTGTGTACACAGTTAAGAGGAATCATGCAGCACCAGTAAATGGCGCCCGAGAAAACAAAGATATTAAGTTAAGTACTAAATGCTGACAGATGTAAAGTCTTATTTGTTTTACTCGTTGATTGGATTATTGCTCGATTTATGCTTTACAATAAAACTAATCAGTCTTTAAATATGCCATAAAGCAGTCATAGGCAACCTTTGAAGTTATGGGGACGCATATATAATTGAGGACCAGTTCAGTGGGCGCACTCCTCCCCACCTCATCAATGGAAAATAGAATTATTATTGGTTGTATTAAATATAAAAATAAATAATGTGAAATATAAAAATATGATGTGTCTAATGATAAGAAAAAAAAAATGTTAATAAATAAATTATTACGGAGTTCAATTGCCGGACGTTACAAACTTTAAATCTTGCTTTAAAATACCCCTGCGATTATACTTAGCGATGTGGAATACCGAATCAAAAAAAAAAAAAACTTTGCAGTATTTTTCATATAAATTTGTGAAAAAGTTTCATACTAGAAGTAGGTCAGCAACAATTTGTCATCGTGCGCACGCATGTTGAAACTAACAAAAATTTAAACAAAACAATGGTTGAACAGGAAATATTTTAATAAAAATAAAATGTTTATTTTATAACACTATTTATTTTCATAAAGTGCACAGAAATGTAAAAATTGCAAAAAATCACTTTGGGGAGAAAAGTGTTTAAAGGGTCTGGGCGACAAGCTAGAAAATAGTATTGTGGGAATACGTAGTGCGGTTCAGGAAGTGGTTGGTACTATTTTACAATACAGTACTTTCAAGCAGGTACAATGAGGGTGCGTTCCGTCGTTCAAAAGGAAATAAAGTTACAAGTAGTTTCGCGGGCGCACCAAACCTTATAGACGGGCGCAGGGTTGTCGACAGCTTCCAGAAAGTATTTCTTCAGATGACGCTTTATCCATTACCGATGGAGAACTTGTATGTTACACTCAACACAAAAATATTTATAACCTATACAATTACTAAACCAAAGTACAGCATAACAGAACGATTTATATTTAAATACATGCCTAATGCTTTCTACCATGCGGTTTCCAGGTCTCAGCAAATTTACGGATAATAAGTTTGGCGTAAACGTACTTCAAAGCAACTTCAGCCTGGCTGTTAAGCCGTAGTCTAAATAGACTAACTACAGACGTTTCGGCCTCGCTATCGACTGCCGTCTTCAGTGCAAAATTGCACTGGTAGTTGTTCGCCAAATAACCCCAGTACATAGGTAAACTAACCTGAGCACCTTAGTACCGCTACCGTTCGGACATTTTAATGTACATTTTAAAAATTTCAGGTTTCCCTGAAAACTGTAACCGTGCGTAATTTAAAAACCGTTAAAGGAAGAAGTACTTTCCAGACAGCAGTTACAATACCAGACCTGGCAAGGTATTTGACAAGAAAGAGTTGGTAGGCCTAAATGATCTTAATAATGGCTACCATGGAAGTAGCTTAGGAGTAGGCAGGGTAGGCTGCCTAATGTGAACCGTACAGCATACAAGGAAGGCAGTGAGCCTAATTGATCTTGCCATCCAGTATTTACTTCTTACCCAAACCTAATAAGTTAGGCTACATCTGTTAAGAAGAATAATCTCTTGACTAGTAGAGAAAACAGAAATCTTCACTAATGTGTACAAACAGTGGAAGAGATTGTTGATGTTCAATAATAATAAATACTAAAATATCAAATAAAAAAATTACATCCGGAATCCAGGACAAAATCTCATGGAAAACCAAATTAATATAAAGAAGACAAAAATCTTTAAGTCCTACTGTGTCCAAAACTCTCCATGCTTGTGCTTTTTTTGAACTATTGTATTTTCTGATACAAATTATATACTTACAACATGTTAGCGAAAATTTTGGAAAGTTTGTTACTTTCCGGAGTGTCCAGAGCAAAGTAGGATCAAAGATTACTATTTCAAAAACGTGTAGTATAATATTTTCATTATTAATTAGTACACTGTAACACATATGTTTTATCATTTATGAAATACCAGTGTAATTAACAAAAAATGTAATTAATTTAATTATCACTGGTAACCATTAATTAAAAAAATCATCTACATTTAGTAAACAAATATATTTGTTGCCAATGTTTTGTAGTAAATATTAAAGTATTGTAATGTTTTAACCTTTACTTGCACTTGTCTGATAATGTTAAATAACAAAGTGAAACAAAACTGTATATCTGAAGATAGTAAGTTTCCAGATTCTTAATAAAAATATCTGGTAAACATGGAACTAACAAGACTATAATGTAATAATTAGATGCTTACGGTCTACGAGTTACTAAAAAGAAGACATACATTACATTGAATCCAGCAGTGTGCACGTACCTATATTTATTCGATTAATAGTGTACAAATTCAGAAATTTTTAGGTAGCACGGTGGCATGCACATCGTATGTGTTTAACATTTAAAAACTAAATAGGCGTGTATGCTCTGTACTTATCTTAACTTGTACCCTCATGGAATCAATGAATTACCACCACAGTTTGCCTGAGTAGACTCCGTGCTGACGAGGTAGCAACAGGGTCATTGAATGTTTGAGTATGAGAGGACGAGGGAAAGGGAATAAGTAGTCATGAATTGGTGACGTGTGGAAAGCGACGAAAGGTAGAGTACAGTAAAGAAAGGGGCGATCTGGTGACTGACTGAGCCGAAGGAAGCCGGGTAAAGGGGTAAAAGTGATTAAAACAAGGCAAGGCGAGCTGAGACGCAATGAATAAATCTAGTAAAACAAAAGCGGACGGAGGCGGAGACGTCGAGTTGAACTTTAAATCAACAAGCTGAAGCTTTCTCGCTACCTGTTACGTTACCACTTTCCAATTAAGTAAACTCTTTTTTGTTTGTTTCTTTTTAATTTATAATTTAGTTTTCTTTTGTCTTTTAATAAAACAAATTTAAGGTAGGTGCTAATTTTTACACTTGAATAAAACTACAGTCTATAAACAAATATTTTTGACGTTTTCCTAAAGTTGTTAAAAATTTAAATGTACTTATATTAGACAAATTATACGCAGATGTGTATGCTTAGTTAAGTAGCGTTCCCCCGGCTCCCCTTACAGACAGGGTATGTTTCTTCGCCCGAGTCTCTGTTACATACAGGGAAACGTCAAGAAATAAGGGAACATTTTGAAAATTATTGTTTCTATTGAAATTACATCATCATCATATTAATCACCTTCAAACATTTAACCAAAGATGGTTTGTTCCGGTCCCAAATAGGCAAAGATTAGAGCTGGTCACTCCAGCGCTTCCTCGGGCGTCCAACACCTCTCCGTCCCTTCGGCTTGAAGTTCCATAGTTACTTAGGGATGCGGCAGTCATCCGTTCGGCAAAGATGTTCACACCAATTTCAGCCGATACTGGGCAATCCTGTCGAGTATACTCATAATATTCAGTTCCTGCCGTATATCAGTGTTTCTTTTATGATCATGGAGAGTATACCCTGGCACGTGCCTGAGAAATCTCATTTCAGCCGCTTGGATGCGACTTTCGTTAAATTTCAATTCTCAGACCCATAAAAAAGTGTGGGAAGAGCCCACGCTTGAAATTACAAGAATAATATTTCTTTCCACGTAATTATCCTCTCCAGTACAAAACACTTTGTCTATCTCGCTTGACTACCTTCGAAATTATTTCAGGAAGAAGCTTTTCGATCTCTTGCGCAGTCACCGTTGTATGTCTTCCTTAACCTGTTTATCTGAACAATGCTTTCATCTTTTAGGTCTTCTTGCAACTGAGGGATGAAATAAAAGTTGCTTGTAGCCAGAGCAGGACTCTACAGCGTGTACTCCAACAGTCCATAATGAACATCCAGAAGCAAATCTTGTCTTTTCTTGAAAATTTATTCCTATAATAATTTTTCTTACGCCAATGTGTTTTGAATTTCTTTTTTATAATAGCTGTGACAGTCATGTCTAGTCAAGGGTGTCAGAAATAAATTTGCTTTGTACGCATAAAATTGCAAACGTTCTTCTAAAGATTCCAAACAAAATTGGATGTTCATATCTGACGATTTACGTGGAACTCAGAGAGCACAGATGTTCCAAAACTTTTATGACTTTAAATGTTTGAACGTTCTGAGCCATGCCCTACATTTAAGTCACTTGCAACTTTAACCCACCAATTACTAAAAATCTTTTAAACAACCGTATAAAAGCTAAAATCTACGAGTTTCTAGTTGTACCTGAACGCTGAGAGACGTCACTCTTAGCAGAATGAAATCCGTCATTTTTTGATAAAAACATACTTTAGACCCTTTATTATGTCTACTGCAGTTCTTGCTTCGTCATATACAAACAACTCTCCCAACACAGTTGCTCTATTCGGAATATAATGTCAGGTTTTAATTGTAATGGTGTTGAATCATAGAATAAGCCTGGAAATTGTTTTCTAGTCACAAACCGATCGTGAAAGCCTACGCTCTTTTTTGAGTCTAAGCGCCAGTTAAAACTACCAATATCCATGATATTTGTTACATTCATCATCATCAACTGTGGCTCTACAGCCCTTGGTGGGTCTTGGGCTGCTCCAAGAGTTGATTCCATTTCTCCCTATTGCATGCCCTGGCTTTCCAATTTCTTCTGTTCAGCTTTCTGAGGTCCTCCTCTGCCTGGTCTTCAAATCTACTTTGAGGTCTTCCCCTTTTTCTACTACCCACTGGTATCTGGTAGAAAATCTCTTGAGCATTCAGAACGATAACTTTTTCACAGGGTGAAGTCGTAAGCCTCACTCCCAACCCCAAACCTGGAGGACCAGGTATTTTGATTTTAAGGTGTTCTTCCCCTAGACAGGCGGCCTTCACCTCGGCTATAGAGTCCTGTCCTGCATACCACTGCCCTTCAGTTCCGCCAGGTTATGTTCAGCTGTGGGCCTAGCTAACTACTACCGTCTTCGACCCCATGCCAATACTGGTGGGTGCTACCGCCCTCCACCAGGGTCGTTTCTCGACTTCCCAGTCTAGATCCGTACTGTTCTATGCAAAACAGGTCCACCTCGAGTAGGATGTGGCTCTTTACCACCCAATACGGTCTTGGTTGGGTAAAAGGTAGGGGCTCCATTGTGGCGCCATCGCTTCCTCTACCCATGAGACTCGTGAGGACCAGTGCCCAGTCAACCACAAGTAATTTACTTGTTAAATTACTGGAAGTAAGTCTACCCGATATGTGTTCGGTACAAATGCCTGATATGTAAATTTAAAGCAAAAATTCCTTCAGTTCTAACAAAATTTAACAAGTATAAAATAAAAAGTCAGAAAGAATTTTTATGAATGTTTAATACGACTTTTTTAAATAATGTAAATTACGTAATTGGTAAAAATATGAGGTCGTTAGGATTTACAACAAATTATGGATTAAGACAAGGAGGTGGACTGAGTCCGACGTTATTCAACTTGTACATGGATGACATTATTAAGAAGTGCTCACTGAAGGTTAAGAAAATGCATCTTGGATACAGGAACTTGCGAAGTATAGAAGTAGCAGAAGGGGCTTTTGCGGATGATGTAGTGATAATGGCTACAAGTGAAAGGGCGTTACAGGGTAATTTGAATATATGGAATGAAGTTCTCCAGGAAAAAGGGATGAAAATAAATAAGACCAAAACAAAGGTAATGGTAATGGGGGAGATAATAATAAATATAGAGATTGGAGGAGTGAAGATAGAACAAGTCAAACAATTTAAATATCTAGGGGTTATAGTAGACAGTAATGGGAATAAAGAAGCCGCATTAAATGAAAGAATTGAAAAGGCAATAAAAGTATACTATGTATTAAACAATAGATTTATGAGTAAGAAGGAGATATCAAGGAAAACGAAAATGAATGTGTATAAAACAGTATATAGACCGGTTTTACATACGGCTGTGAGACGTGGGTGCTATCCAAAAGCCAAAAAAGTAAAATACAGGGGGCAGAAATGAAATGTATTAGGAGAGTAGTAGGAGTAACAAGGAAGAGTAGAGTTAGGAATACACAAATAAAAGAGGATTTAGAAATGATATCAATTCTGGATTTTATTGAACAGAGACAACTATGCTGGTGGGGACACATGCAGAGAATGGATAGTGATAGGATGGTAAAAAAGGTTTGGGAGGCAAAATCAGGGGGGAGAAAGAAGAGAGGAAGACCGCGACTGACTTGGGATGGAATAATGCGAAACATTTTGAGAGAAAGAAGCTTGGGCTGGAGTGAAGCGAAGACATTGTCAATGGATAGAGTAAGATGGAAAAAATTTGTATATAGAGTGTAGTTGATGTAACCCGACACCAATATGGTATAAGGGTAGTTTGATAATAAATAAAATAATACGACTTTTTATTAATATTAAAATTTTCTTAAACTATTTTCGGAAATCTTGTTCCATAAAAAACATGAATGCAAAGGACAAGTCTAAAATTAACAACAATTGTCTCCTACCACGCTTGTTTGTTTGAAAATCAAATGCAAAACTATATTAAAATTTAAAACAGGTGAGTAAAGCTTTACCAAGCTTTAAACTGTCTGCTGCGATGGAGATATTATTTGATCAAACAGAGCACAAGAATTGGACGAAAAATAAAGTCGCGCAATTGCAAGTAAACGTTTGAATCCAATAAAATTTGCTTTAATCTAAACCTGGCAACGGTTATATAGGTCAGTAAGCCACACCATGAAATGTGTATGCTCTATATGCATGAGTTGACTTTCCGCCAACACAAACTGTAGTGGATATTAATTTCAAAGAGAAGCCAATAAAAATGAAAGGTCTCAGAGTTTACGGTTGGATAAACTAAAAAATATGTTTCGTATAGTAAATGTGCAATTCATTTTTATTAGCAAAAATATTAATTTATATAATAACACACTTAACGTAAATGAAATAAAATACTCTGACTCTATACATACAGTTTTTGATTTATGTTTTTAACTAATTTATTTGCAATCTTAACTAAATGTCTTCTTCTTTTCCTTCTTCAAGGCTTTCAAGGCTTAGTCTGTTTAGTCTGTGCCGGCTTCAAACTGGATCTTCGCAGGTTTCACTTCTTTTTTGGCTGATACAATAAGGCTACCTTGGGGAAACTGTCACTGCGCATTCTACTAATGTATTGTTTCCAGCTTTCACTATACTTTTTGATGATTCCGTTTACTTCTTCAACTTTCAGTTCCTCTCTTACCTGATTGTATCTTTTCATATCCAATTTTTTTTTCCCATCTATGGAACAAAAAAATAATAATTTGTAGCCTGAATTTTTTATATTTGTTTAGGAGACATTGTCCAAATTTTCTGAGCTAAAATGTCCATAACTTTATTATGGACTCTTTCCTTGCCTTACGTTTTAGTGCACGTCGGAGAGTTCCTGTTAACTGGCTGAATTTATTAATGTTTGCATTAATATCTTTTTCGTTTTTTTATGAGAGCTTAAAAGCCTAAATAGTTAAATTCTGACACTTGTTCTATAATTTAACCATTTAAAACAATTTTAAATCTAACTGACCATGTCTCTTTAAAAGCTTTATATTTTGTTTTCTGTTGTCAGATATTTCCATATTAAATTCTTTCGCAATGTTATTTAAGGAGTGGAGTATCCTTTGCGGGTTACTTTCATTTGTGGCCAATACAATCTGATAATCTGCAAACATCAGAGTACTAAGCAATTTGCTCGCAATTCTTATTCCTCCATTTGCACGGTTAAGCCAAATCCTAACAATTCAATCCAAAAACAGATTTTAAAAAGCTGTTATAATTTAACTAAATCTATTTATTCAGTAAAATAACATCATTACCACAATGTGTAACAGATGAATTGTCAAAGACGGTATTGTGATATGTTACGTGAGTTTCTTTGTTGCCGTTGTCTACAGATCAAGTCGGCAAAGGACGTAGCTGTGTTCACTCAGACAGAAAGGACGCTTACTTTACTTACGCTGACGAAGCCCGTAATCACAGGATCACGGAACCGTATCGTTACGTAATGGAGGGGGGGGTCACGTAATGCGGAATGTTCGCGTGCGTTAAATGGTGCCGTTCTAGAAGCTTCTTGACCAGCCCAACAGTGTGTGTTTCTGCCAAGCCCGCGCTGAAGTATCCTAAAGAATTTTCAAGTGTTTGTTAAGAACGCACATTATGAAACCCTGCAGGCCATAAATAGCCCACACCTGCCGTTTAGTTACAGTTTTACTTCGGGCGATTGCTCAGTACGTTTCAAATGGCTACTATAAGTCAAAAGTGATTATTGTGCGGGACTCTATTAGTTGACATTATCATTGCGTGTAGTCAAATTTAATTTGAGTTACTTTCCGCGTATAATCTTGTTGAATAATTTGTTGATTACAAACGGTTTAATTGTGATAATTAAAGTTGGTGATTAGTGACTTCATTGGTGTCTTGTATTTTGTTTTCCCGACCGTCGTAACAAAATTATGATTTGAATTCTTTTTACTTAATCAAAGTTAATGTATCGGATTTTACCTGCAGCCTTTGCGGCGATCACTACTCAGATTCTCTTAGCTTTGATGTTGGTTGGGCGAGAACAGGGTTAGATTATGAGGGGCTGTCACACAACCCGATGGGTAGGACTCACACAGACGTAGTCAAGCTACTTTGTCATGCTACCAGGTGTTGATAGTCACATACCTGGAACACAAACAAATCATTCAATCAGTCTGGCACATTATGGGAGATTTTTGTTACATTGATATTTAAAAATGTAATTTAACTAATGAAATGAGAAATGCCTAAGAAAAAGTTGTTGGATTTTATAAACAAAAATGTTTACAAAATTCTATAAAAGATTCGTTACATACAAGGCTAATAAACCTAGAAGTCACTACAATGAATAGAAATCTAAAATTTAATAATAATCATTATTATTATACAATGTTTACAAATTACAATGATTACAGAAGTGATTGAATTCTCATCTTCCACTGCTGCTTGTCCATCCAAAGGTCTTATTCAATTTCTCGTTCCTTCAATATAGTCTGAATTTCTTCTGTCCAGGTGATAGGTGGTCTTCCTCTTTTCCTTCTTCCTTGGGGGAGTCCATTCCTTAACCCTCCTTGCGAATCTTTCCTGTGCTATTCTTTTCGTGTGTCCACATCATTGTAAATTTTTTTGTTTAGATAAAATAAACAATTGAATTTTCCACATTCATTCTGTCCTTAATGACTTCATTTCTAATTTTTTCACGTCTGACAATTTACATTTTACTTATAAAATATGTGTAACACTGAAAAAAGTTAAATTTGTTATGCCCTGATTTAGGCAGTTTAATATCGAATTCGGCAGTAACCAATCAGACGTAATCAAGCTACTTTGTCAAGCTAGCAGTTATTGACCGGAAGTATACAGTCACGTAACTGAAACACAGACAAATCATTCATCCAGTCTGGCACATTACGGGAGTTTTTTGTCACATTGATAATTAAAAATGTAATTTAACTAATGAAATGAGAAATGTGTAAGAAAAATTTGTTGGATTTTATAAACAAACCTGTTTATAAAATTCTGTAAAAGATTCGTTACATACAAGGCTAATAAACATAGAAGTCACTACAATTAATAGAAATCTACATTATCAGAACATTAATAATAATAACATTATGTTAAGAGTTGAGAAATGATCAAGTTATGAAGTACATTCATCTAACGACAATTAGTGCTAACAATGTAAGCCTAATCCTTGCAGCAAAACGTCTTCTATTAACATTAACTTTTTACAACGAACAAATAAAATATAACAATTCGTTTGACATTAGATAAGTGTACGATGATTTGATCTTAGACGAAAATAATAAAAGATACTAAAATGAGAAAATTAACTAACGTTTCATAAGGATGAAACTATCACTATCAGAACGTACGCAATGAGACTCTGGATGAACACGCAGTCTACTTCAGGGCTGCATTCTGCATTCTGTGAACTCTGTTGTGTCCATTTATTGTTAACCTTTAAAGTAATACTAGTACTATTGTAGTTCCATACGTCTAGAACATTTGGTAATGAATTCTTATATTCATTGAGAATGGTAGGTTGTTTTGCCAGATAAGGAAATGAGTTAGAATCTGATTTATAAAAATTTATTTTTCCTTCTAACGTAAAATTCCTTGAAACATTCTTGTGTATCAACTTCCTTGCTGCCTTATAGATTCATGCTGTGTTTCGTGAAGACTTATTGTGTTTGAAACACCGAGTTTTTCAATAAAAGAAATAAGCTTTTCGATCCTAACTTGGAAATGTAAGTGATGTAATATAATTGATATTAATATTATAATATTTAGGTTTATGTATTTTATCTCTATATTTCTCAATTCTTGTTTACTTACTCCTCCTCTTCTACGAGTATTACCGTGCCTTTCGCTTTTCCGTCTTTAGTTTTCCCCTAATTTGAATACTTTTCTTTCCACTTCTTGTGTATCTTAAGATAATCTAACTGAGCGTATTTCTATATTAACATAGTTATAAATTTTTCAATATTGTACCCTCGGGACCTTTAGTACACATATATAAATTTTTTTTTTCTTAAAACGTTTCTTCATTTTTAATGTCTATGATCGTCTTGCAGGATGCCAAATGGCAGGTTGCCTAATAAGTTTCTACCAAAGTATAGGAAGACCTAGGATGCGTTGGAAAAGTGTATATAATCCTTCGGGATCGGACCAGTCGCTAACAGATAAATTCGCCTAGTCCCTAATAGAAGAAGAAGAAGAAGAAGAAGAAGAAGAAGAAGAAGAAGAAGAAGAAGAAGAAGAAGAAGAAGAAGAAGAAGAAGAAGAAGAAAACGATTCTTTATCAACTTCATTATCGTTGTAAGCAGTGGCGTAGCTAGCCCTGAGTGGGCCCTGTATCAAAATTCTTGGGGGGGGCCTTTTTTGGAAAATAAACAAAAACACTGGCATACACAAAATATATTTTAAAGTGTCACAAACAACAATACATAGGTATGTATTAAAAAACTTTATAACTAAAAAAAACGGAATAATATAGAGCTGTGGCGGAGTGTTTCATTATTCATTCATTAGGGCTCTCTTATCAATAAGACTATGGATAACATTTTACAAATTTTTGCTTACACATGTTGGGGCCCCTGTAGCTCGGGGGCCCTGTATTATTGATACACCTGCTACGCCCCTGGTTGTAAGATATATTTGTGTTCTTATATCTTGTGGGCGACTGTGACAACCTAATTGTTCCATTAGGATCAATGTTTATTTGATTATTTGATTAAAATGGTCAGACTGATTCTTTATTACAAATACCTCATGTAGACTGGTATGTGCCATGTTGCATTTTGTGAATATGTCCTGAAAACCATTAGGAGAAGCTATAGAGTTTAACTTTCTCTTATCTAGTTACCTCATTTTAGATTATACAGTGTACGTAATTTTTCTTAAAATTATATTTAATGCCGGTAGAACAGAAAGGGGGGGGAAGAGAGAGAGAGAGAGAGAGAGAGAGAGAGAGAGAGAGAGAGAGAGAGAGAGAGAGAGAGAGAGAGAGAGAGAGAGATCATGTAGTCGAAGCAGAAGTTTTTTATTCCATACTGTGATATTATTACACTTTTAGGAGAGTTATTTCTTATAATCGTATGTTTATTTTAATTCTTTCCCATTTTTTCGAAATATTGGCCCATATACTCATACAATACTTGTAAATATATATCAGACTACCTTGTATCCCCCCACCCCTTGAGCACACAATACGCTGTACAGACTGCCCTGTATCCCCCCACCCCTTGAGCACACAGTACGCTGTACAGACTGCCCTGTATCCCCCACCCATTGAGCACACAGTACGCTGTACAGACTGCCCTGTATCCCCCACCCATTGAGCACACAGTACGCTGTACAGACTGCCCTGTTTACCCCCACCCTTTGAGCACACAGTACGCTGTACAGACTGCCCTGTACCCCCCACCCCTTGAGCACACAGTACGCTGTACAGACTGCCCTATATCCCCCACCCATTGAGCACACAGTACGCTGTACAGACGTTTTATGCGTTAAGTATTAAGAAGATCCTTGTTTTTTCTATAACTTAGGTTAACGCTAATTTATGTATATTTAAACACACAACCGCGTGTCCATTTTATTTGTATTTATGAGAAACACATAGACAGAGAAACAGACAGGCAGCAGCCACACACACACACACACACACACACACACACACACACACACACACACACACACACACACACACACACACACACACACACACACACACACACACACACACACACACACACACACACACACACACACACACACACACACACACACACACACACACACACACACACACACACAATTACCGACAGCAACAACAGTTGGTCGGATATAAGTTCCATTAATAAGGAGAGCATAATAAGTCCTCCGAAGCGCTATGCGAAAAACAAAGTAAGTTGTAACATTATTGTAAAAGAGTTTTAGTAATTTTAATAAATTACCTTATACTAAATAATTATCTGTGTATGGTGTCGTGGTGTGTGTGTGTGTTTGTTGGCTCGCGCGAGCGTGTGACACCGAGAGTGAGGGGGGAGAGAGAGGAAGAATGAGTGACCTGGATGCAGAGAAGAAGTTGGAAGAAAATCCATTAAACACAGGTACCATTCTGAAATATATTGAATTGAAACTTACAAGAATGAGAATTGTACAGAATGTCAGGTCAGTAGGAAATATCTTTTACAGGGTAGAAATAAAGTGGCAGTTAAATACAGTCCACGCCAAACATTGTGTTTGCTAACTTACTCCTTGAGCCCCAGAACAATAACTGCCAACTGTCTCTAACGTCAAACCAATTTAAAAAGAACGCAAGGAAATTAACCCGCGACCTTACTCTATTGGACAAACCAGTTGATTTACTGTAATAAGAACTCCGAGATTACTGAAAATAACAAGCCATGGCAACAGTAAGCTTCTCTAACCGGTATCGTCATTCCCATATCAAATGGGAAATATGTAATGAAAAACATAAGCCGAAAATAAAAACTCAACAAATAAGTTCATAGCCAATTTTGACATTAGGGTTGTATTATTGAATTATGTATTGAATGAATTACTACAATAATGACTTTCATTGAATAAGTGAAAATTAAAACTACTAATTTAAAGTTGAAAATTTTAGGATATGTTTCTAAAAACTGTCACTAACTTTTTTTCTAATTTACACAGAACAATTTAGATTTTACAATTTGCTGAGAGTAACGAGGTTATTTATTCTATATTTCTATGTAATGGTGTAAACATAATTTGGAGAGTTTTGAAATAAGAGAGTGAAGAATTATGATAAAATAACTTGTAAAGAATAGAGCGAGTAAATACGGAGTTGTTGGGGATAGTTGATGAAGGCTTTAAGATAATTCTCACAATAGGAAGGAGAGATGGAAAATAGGATAGATCGCGTATTGACACTTATTGTATCAGATGGACTGCAGTTGTGTGTGTGTAAATTTTATTTATTTATCTATTAGTGATTTTATTTATATATATATATATATATATATATATATATATATGTTCATGAAAAAATCGTAGTCTTAAAGTCGAGGTACAGTAACGGTAAGGGGTATGCTAATTCTGGTCGACGTCTTGTGAATACAAAATGTAGGGACCGGGCCGGGCGCAGGCGGCGTAGTGTCTCCTACAGGTAACGTTACTTAAAATAACATCTGCTGGTATACTGTATACTGTAGTAGTCCGACTGTGGTAAGGAGTTGCTGTCAACTGGCGTGACGTGTGACGTGTGACGTCACCTCCACGGACGCGTTCTAAATTATAAACGAGTAGAAACGCTCGGAGAAGAAATGGTGGAACGTCAGCTGGATTATTGCTCTCCTCACCTTATGCCGTCCTTGAACTAGCTTTAGCTTAATAAAAAATAATACATCCAAAACTGCCCTCACTGGCGATGATTCAAGAATAGCGATTAGACAGTCATGCAATAATTTACTGGAAATCCCGTGTCCCTACATATAGACAATTAGTAGTTTAGAAATTAATTAAATTCGACAGAGGCATAATATTGCTAGTTACGTTTTCATTTCAGGGACAATAGAATATCAAAAAGATAATTTCGGGTACGTTTGAAAATTATTAGATTTAATAAGTAGAAGCATTATTTGTGGTACGATTAATAGAAATCTTAGAAGTACAGCGAGACGCAGCACAAGGATTACATTTTATAAGACAATTGAAGTATCCACATTGACATATGCGAGTAAGGCGAGGGTCATGACAAGAAAAGATCGCAGCAAGCGTATTGAAGTACTGTAAACTATACATTGCAAGATAGAATAAGGATATCAAAGCACAACTCAAAGTAGAGGATATAAATGAAATTATTTCAATTTACAGAAGGCAATGGTGGGATCATCTGCAAAGTATAACAGAGGATCGATTGCCGAAAGCGGCACTGAACTATAAAGAGACGTGGGTCGTCCGAGGATAAGATGGGTGCCGGAACAGGTTTATATAACCTAATCCATAAAGAGAAGAAAAAGAAGCGAAGAAGAAGAAGAAGGGGAAGAAGGAGAAGAAGAAGAAGGAGAAGAAGAAGAAGAAGAAGAAGAAGAAGAAGAAGGAGAAGGAGAAGAAGAAGAAGAAGAAGAAGAAGAAGAAGAAGAAGAAGAAGAAGAAGAAGAAGAAGAAGAAGAAGAAGAAGAAGAAGAATGTAGCGAATATTTTGAGAAAATGATAATAGGAACACCGCCAATAACAGCAATCAGAGTACCACAACTGAGATCGTCTAAATCGATGTCTAGGATTCCAAATGTTGCTCACTAGTAGAATCTTAGCCATATGACCGCTAGAGTGTTGTGTGTCCATATTGCATGATCTATGCTTCGTAATTTTTGTGAATATAAAGGTATCTTGCTAAATGGTAGCCACGGCCGGCAACCTGAGAAAAAAAAACAGTTGATCACCTCACGGAAGACTTAGATATGATGGCGGACTAACACTATCTGTTTTATCCATCGGTGTTTCCTACGGTATCCCAATCACTTGTATGAATAGACAAATGAACATTTTTCAGTCCACCTTGGGACTTGATTTTTACATTTATGACGCCTTTCAAAGCTTCATCAACAGATCTTAAAACATCCCTCGTAGTAGGTCATAATCGGTTAAAAATCCATATCATTTGCATTGTATACGCGCCAGTACGAAGGACATTTTAAGATCTGACGATAAACTATATTCTTTGAAACGTGTCATCAATATTTAAAAAAGTCATAACACGGATTGAAAAAGTTATTTTGTCTATTTTTTCATCGAATTGTGCCAATTTCCAGTTATCGTACTGAGAAGAAGTGCTCCCCAAAAATGTTCTAGGCAGCGAATACTAAAGTGGGATAAGCGTGGCACCGGTACTATGAAGAGATAGTACCGGTAAAGATATTGCTTCTTTACCATTTTAGCAAATAAAAAAAATATTTAATTGAAGCTCATTCATTTTTCAATGTCACACTATTTCTAGCAAATAAAGTTTTAACAGCAAATCAGTTGTAAGAATTTTAATCTCAAATAATTAAAGTAAATGTTACCATACAGGATCTAAAAAGATTAATTATAAAATATAATGTCTGAAAATGAAATGAAAGAAAGATAATCTCTGAATTTGGAGAATGTTTTTCTTGCTCTGCGTGCCTTGCCTGGTCCCTAAGACTCTGGCGATCGCTACAGCTACGGCTTGTCGATTGTCTCCTAGGCAAGAGAGCTATTCAATATTTCTCGTTAGGCAATGGGCAGAAATAGACAAAGTTAGTGATTCTACTGGTGGCGTCTTGTGAAATTCAAAATTTACAGCTGGCTCCCAGCTCAGCTCAACAAGGACGAGGATCGGCGAATTTTAAATGAAGGTCCGCGTCAGCAAACGTTTGAATACAAAGTTTCATTAGGTGCCGTTAATTTCAAATGAATACCCCACATACTTGAAATGTCGAATACTTTACCTTACACAACAGATATTATGTTAATGGAGCCGCAGATTAATTTCGGTTGAGCTCGTTTTTTGGTAACACGATTATAAATGCAAAATCACATGGTCAAACAGCATCTCTTTACAAAGTATAAGGGATTCAGACCAAATTAAAATATGTAATATTCACTTTTCAGTAGACTATAATGCATTATTATCACAAATCTTTCAATAAAACAGAATACAGACTTATAAAATTCTCATCATCATCATCATCATCATCATCACTACCAATCCAAGGACTAGGCCTTAGACCTGTTCCGGAACCCATCGTCTCCTCGTTCTACCGACATCTCTCTTCTCAGTAAGATTATAACCCAAGGCAGTCACATATAGACGGATATCAGGAATGAGATTCAAGTGGATAAAATTCTCTAAATAGAAAGATTTGAACATTCTAACTTTTTAAGAATTTAAAATACTCTGGCTTTCAATTTTCTATGTCGACGAATATGAAAAGAGCATATATACAGACTTTATATACTACAGTGTATTTCTAATTACTTAAATAGCGTTGGCAAACCTTCTGTTTGTAGTCTAGTCCGTATACATGTTTTGAAGAGATATTTGAGTAAATTTTAGTTTAGATATTCTGGAAGCATCTGAAGATTATATGAAAAAGAGTTTGATGTTATGACGTTCTAGAAAAATGTATTTAACTGTGTTGTTTAAATAATACGAGGACTTACCATAACCATGGCGTGCTCTGTCCAAGCTAGTATCTATCGTTCCTGTAACATCACATTTATTTACGCAAGTTAAGTTTTAGTTTTTTGTTTCACCATATTTCATAAAGTAGTTTTCCCAATATGACACTCTAGTGTCTCAAACTACAAACAAACAAATTTAATAAAATATAATTAATTTTAGATTTATCTGCAAATCAGAATTTAATGGCCAGTGTAATGTTAAAGTCAGTTTATCTTATACCTATTTGACTTGTGTGAGTCAAGAGTTCAACAGTTGGTTAGAATGTTTAAATGTTACGTGGAAGAAATTGACGGCCTCCAAAGGACGACGAAAGGCCCAGAAAAGTAAAGAGAATAAGTAACTAACGTTAGCAGAAGCAGGAGGTGGAGGCAAAGGAGAGGAGAAAGAGATTAACACAAGCTAAGCCAAGGCACTGAATAAATCTAGTAAAACAAGCGTGCTGAACTGAACTTTAAATTAACAAGATGAAGCTTTCTCGCTACATGCTCCCACTTTCGAATTAAGTAAACCCTTTCTTTCTTTCTTTCTTTTGTTTCTTTTCAATTTATTATACTCTTTTCTTCTCGGTTGTATTTAAAACGATATTTTGCAGGCGTTCCGAATCGCAGTACTTTACAGAAACTGTTGTGCTTATACGTAGTGTTCTCGTGACTTTCTCTTAATCCGATTATGCAAACTAATTATAAAATATAAAACAATTTATTTTTTATTGTTTTAAAAATTATATAAAGGGAATGGTAGTTTATTAAAAATATACACTTTGAATTTTAGATTTCTGTTCTTTAATTTTTTGAAACTATTTTGTTCAGTTATTTGTATAACTTTACTTGATACATAAAAAATATAAGTGAATCGTAGAATACTGACTATTATTATTATTATTCCGGCTGTACAATGTTTACACATTTTCCGGAACCAAAGATTACAGAAGTGATTGAATTCTCATCTTCCACTGCTACTTGTGCATCCACAGATCTTCAGTTTCTTGTTCCCTCTCAGCTTCTTCTATCCAGGAGATAGGTGGTCTTCCTCTTTTCCTTCTTCCTGGTGGGGTCCATTCCATAGCTCTCCTTGGCAAACTTTTTCTGTGGAATTTTTCTGTGTGTCCATACCATTGTAAGTTTTTTTTGATAAAATCAACAATTGAATTTTTCACATTCATTCTGTAGTTAATTAGTTCGTTTATAATTTTCTCACGTCTGGGTACTCTTGCTGAATGTCTTCAAAAGGCCATCTCTGCTATCATTAATTTTCTTCTTGTGTGTATACTGATTATTAGGCACATATTAATAAAATTAAATCATGTACTACGTATAATGTGCGCAGGAAAGTTTTCACAAAATACACAGAAGTCATTAAGAGACATTTCCTGATTAGATCTTCTGCAGATGTGACGAAAGTATTATAGTTTTGACAAGTTAAATATTTTGTTTTCGTTAACAGTGTTACTAGTAGAAAAGATATGGATTCTTAAAATAAAAAAAATTCTGGTACTTTACTCACTTGTGGCTTAATTCACTGTGAACTCGTCAACCGTTTTAAGCTCAATAACGTCCAAGTAGTTGTGAACATAATAACGTCACTTACTTGAACAGCAAAGGTTAACGTCAGGACACAAATTTAGAATAGTTCTTATTAGAGTATATTCGAATCGTTCTTGACGACGTAAGTTGTAACTGACTGTAGAAATTTTTTTGCGATTTAAACATAAATTAAATAATGATATATCAACTGTTTTGTGTCGAAACAGGCTTAGCGCTTATTGCGTTCGTTTACTATAATTGGAACCGGCAGATTACAGTGTTACATCATTAATAACTAACCACTTACAAATACAAATACATACAGTCGAGCTCATTTAAAGGTACACATACAAACTACAAACAGATACAAACCACAAAAGTAATGAAATGAGGAATGTAGTGAGCATCATACAAACACACTTGATTGTGTTTCACTGCTGCTCGGAAATGCACAGAGTTTAGGGTGAAGCTGGGATAATCCTGTTAATCCAGCAAAACCTACGTTCATGGCAATACTACATTTTCTTTCGGTAAACAAAAACAGTTCCACAAATATAAATAATTGTATAGTACTACAAACACGTCTGTTTAATAGTGCTTTCTTGTTTTAATTTCACTTATATTTCAATTTAATTATTATATTGATTAGAAATTACGTAGGCTATAGAGTACTCCTAAGGTTTTGCGAATAAAACTTCCTACATGATATTATTACAGCATGCAGATTATCAATTTTAGAACGTAAGTATGACTACATAGGCTCATAAAAAAATGCACTTACTTCTAATTTACAGTAAAACTATAAATCCATTTGGAAGCGTTACTTATCAGCAAAGTTTTTACTTGATTTAATTTGAATTTGCCGTTCTACCACACAAAAAACATATAACTTTCAATCTTTTTAACAACAAAAAATAATAACTTAAACAAACTGGACATTATAAAATTTATTTTTTTTTACAGAATATTTTAAACTATTTTAATATTTGACGTTCCTTTCATATACTCGGCCCAATTGCCCGTATTTTAATTTCAATATTTTTATTTGTTCCATGCTTTACTTTGTTTTGTTCCTTATCTTGGGTTGTTAAATTTTAAAATTTTCTATTGTCTAATGCCGCGTGTTAAAACAATATATTCCTAAACATGATATACATAGGATTTTATTATTATTATTATTATTATTATTATTATTATTATTATTATTATTATTATTATTAAGAACAGAGCTTCACAATGAATAACACCTAAAATTCCGTTCTATAAATAATATTATTTTATTATTTGTTTCTTTGTTCTCCCTTGACCCGATACTAAGCAACTACGTAACACAAGACTCACATCAACAGAATTAGGATTTGATTAATAGTGTGAGAGCCAGATAATGAGCTTGGAACCCGAAACACCTAATGGCAATTAGCGGTTGGGATAGAAAGCCTAGTGATGGCGTCAGAGTAGGAAGTAAACAAGCAACGTACAAAGGGGTCATATATTACACATACGATATCGTGTAAAGAAAATTCCAACAACGCTAATGTTATCTAGAATAAACATCCGATATTAAAAATTAAACAGAAAAATATATGAAAATACATTTTAATATATTATATGGTTTAATCGACGTAGGAAAATTATTAGAAGCTCAAGCATGGATGATTATGAATTTAATCATGCATTATTTGTGGATGAAGCTCTTATTTTGTCATTTTCTTTAAATTGAAATAAACTTTAGACGGAGTTTAGAAGACGGGGTTCTGGTGAAAATTATTTTTGTCATGTTACTTATCGATGAACAGGCTAAAAAAAGTTAAAACCTTGACCCCTCACAGTCGAATGGAACAATCCACAAATAATTAGAAAATTTACTTTATCTTCTTTAACATACATATAACTTACACTTTAACTAAATCAGCTGACGTTTTCGGGGTGTAACGTTCAAAATTGAATGCAATAAAAAAAAATTTTAAAAACACATAAACATCTGGATTTATAAATCTGCTAAAACTTTTATAAAATAATTTATTTAACAAGTTTGTATCTTATAGTTAAAGCAAAAGATATGAAAGCATTTAACTATAACGAATTCAAGTAAAATAAATGATCAAGAATTCTGTTTGTTGTCTTCATTTTACAGAACAAACATCATATTTATCATTATTTAAAACTTAAAGAAGTCACAAATAACTGAAAAGTTGCCATAAGATGTACTCTGTATAAAACCCACGACATTAGCAACGGCAACGGAGGTGGACCTCCTCAAGCAAAGGCATGCACGTCCACATTAAAAGAAAATATAGCTCTTTAAGAAAACGCTATAACAGAAGTGTAAACTCATAAGAACAGCATAAAAACATTTTTATTGTAAAACCTTCAGAATTATCACGGCTGACTGACCTTGAACGCCAGAAATAATAACTAACTTATACTTTACTACTACTTTACTAATACTAATACTTTACTAAACAATAATAACTGAATAACGTTTTAGGTTTAGAACATATTTTTATATTATATGAAAAAAAAGATTTACATTTTTTACATATTTATAATACCTACATTAATTAAAATTTACATTTTTAATGAAAGTTATTTCCCCAAAATAATATTAATTGTATAGTTATGTGTTAGTTGAATTTTTACTGTCATAGCTTATTAGTAATGATATATATATATATATATATATATATATATATATATATATATATATAATTACACAAAGAAGTGTTTGCAGATTCTTACTCTGTCCAACATCATTTTGTAGTCTTTACCTTGTAGTATGACTGTCCGTGCGGGCAAGAGATTTGCATGTTGTAATGAGCTTTAAAGATATACTGAAAGTACTTGTAGAACCTCTTTTGATCGACAGACTTGCAGTAAGGTGCCAAGGGGCCCAGTTGCTCGTGCATGCGTATAATTGCATTGCTTCTGTTCTCGTCACCATTGGAAAGAGACGGGTTACGACATTAGGGTGTTCACATATGCCGCACGGTCTCGGCCAGTTGCGACGAGACAGCGTCTTTACCGGTACTTACGCGGTCAATTGCACCCCGCACTTTCACTTACTGACCAGATCTGTCATTTAGAAACGTTGCTATTCTGAATTCGGTTAGGTGAGGTCAGGGTAGGTTACGTTAGGTCAGGTTAGGTTAGGTCAGGTCAGGGTAGGTTAGGTTATGTTATGTTAGGTTAGATTACGTTATGTTAGAAATGAATAGAATGACAACGGCAATTTCTATATTGCTATAATAATAACATGAAAATGCAATTGATCGCAATTGACCGGGTTAACATTTCCACCTCGTTTGCAACTGACCGGGTTTTATGCGATGACCGGGGTCGCAAATTTCCACGGCCCCTCAGAATGGAAAAAGAACGTGTATGTGGTGCCCTACAAAACAGGAATCTTCAGTTAGAAACAGACATCTCTGCAAAGAAGTGTTCGTGGCCCTCCGGATTTAGAGTAGACCATAACTCTAAACTTCATTGTAAAAAATTTGTCGTTGAGAAGGTGAAGCAGTTGTCAAGAACAGCAAAAGACATCAACGGTAATAACCTGGAATTAAGACCCAAAAGACGAAGAAAATATTCATTTTGCATTTTATACTACAAAATTGGCTTTAATTTAAACATTAATTATAATATGATTAATAATAAAAATGATAAATCATAACGACAGAGTTATATAACATAACGTCATAACAGAACATGCTACATGTTTCTCGGCTATCCAAGCAGAACCCAGCTGTAATGTGTGTGTGTGTGTGTATGTGTACATATTACTGCTACTTTGAGATGAAAGACAATTACGTGACACTTATCATGTGTCATAAATCGAGGCTAATCCACGGTCGGCGCACTGTATTGAAGCCAGAGAGTTTGCACGGTTCCTAGTGGATTCTAGACCGCCTGTATTACGCAGTTTGCTCGACACGTCATCCAGAAAGTAACCGATTATTCTGGCATCTCAGCGGCGTATAAATATAAGCACCCACCGAGGGACGGTTAGTTTTATTAGGGCGATTACTCAGTGCGTTTCAAGTGGCTATTACTAAAAAGTGAGTGTTGTGTGGGACTCTATTAGTTGACATTATTACTGCTTGTGGACAATTTTGCTTGGATTATTATACGAGTTGATTATAAACTGTTATTTGTGATAACTAAAACTGTTATTTGCTGATTATTAGTGACTTCATTTGTGTCTTGTACTTTCTTTTCCACTGTATCATACGACGATCAGTTGGACCGTCGTAACAATACTAACATCCATTACCAAGCATCCAATCTTAAAATAACCGATGTGTACGAAATACGAATGTATTCGTATTCTGGTGAACAACACCAGACTTGATTTACTTTCTCTTTCACCCTCTCTCCTCTCTCACTTTTCCCTTTACGCCGTCTCCTTCTTTCTCTTCTCTCTCTTTATCTTTTCGAAACAAACTTCAAGATTAACAGTAACAATGCAAAAGCCTTTACCTTGGCATTAGCTTAACGCACATACGTATATCCTCCGCTATATTATCAATGTGAGCATACATACGTGTCTCGTTTATGAGTACCAGCTGCTTTCGTTACATATACTAAAGGGGAGACACAGTAAAGCTATAAATCCTGTACAGATAATGTACTGACACTGCTTTGCTTTTGTGAATTATATCAGTCGTAACATTTTAGGCGGCTGACGAACAGACATAACAAATAGCTTTTAACTTTCACCAACAGAATAATGTACGCTACTTTATACGACTTCTAAGTAGTCGTATTACGTTAAGAAGGCAACGTAGAACCATAAATACGATTAAGTGTGATCCAAAAAGCCATGCTTGTACCACTTGTATCAAAATACACTCTAAAACCCATTCATCTGATATTTATATTTATATTAACATTCACTGAGAACTTGTCTACAATTAATTACGCATCCAATAATTCTTAATCTCTCTCACTCTCCCCCCCCTCTCTCTCTCTCTCTCTCTCTCTCTCTCTCTCTCTCTCTCTCTCCACTTTTCTAATTACCTCTTTTTTCCGTATAAGCCGCTGTGGACTATTGTTTTAACTGGTTTATCCCTTCTTCTCCTCTCTCTTCCTTCTCTCCCATATCTCCTTCATTCTTGTCGATCTCTCACCTCCTTTCGTCAGTCCAGTTGGCACCTGTCCTGTTCTCGCATTTGTCTTAAAAACCTTGGTAATTTTTTTAATTTTTTTGTTTGTTTGGTAAGAGTTCTTTAATGTCTTATTGAGTAATCTGGAGTGCTTCCATGACTTTTATCTTTTTTTTTTAACCATGTATTGGGATTTTTAGCTTTCTGAAATAGTTATAAAAGGCTATCACTATTCATTCTTTGTATATGTCCGTAGAAAGTAATTCTTTTTCTAATTACGTCTGTGATTTTTTCAACACGTGTGTACAGCTCATTATTGTGGATATTCTGTATTGTTCTCCATCTTTTATTGATCCCAAGATTTTTCTTAATATTTTCCTCTCTGTGACTTCCAGATCTTCCATCATCATAATGTCTAAGTTTGGCATTGTTGTAGGTATACTTGGTTAAATGGTAAGCAACTGTCATCTTATTACGGCGAATTTTAATGTCTTTTTTCTATGAAACATTTTGTTTAGGAACTTCTCGAGATACTAAAATTTGCCACTTCCAAAGATTTGCCCATACCGAGTTTCGATTTCTTGGATATTGTCTTGATGTTTGTCATGAACTTGGTTTTATCGAAAGAAATTTTTAAACGGGCTCTTTCGGCCTGTTGTATCAGCAATTCCACACGTCTAATGGCTGTTTCTACTGAATCTGATCATTTTCAAACGCTAGACAATCTGTTGACATATTATCTCTGCTATAGTGTAGTCTAATTCCCTGCAGTGATTTTACTCTAATGATTTTCTCAATTCTGTTATTACTTTTTCCAGAACGCAGTTAAAAAGCAACAGTGATAGTCCATTTCCTTGTCTCTGTTCTGTCTAAATTTCAAACTGTCTAGAAATCTCATCTCAGGAATTTACTTACCACTTTCATTATTGTTATTATTATATTATAATATAAAAATGTTGTCATGACTACAGAAAACCGAGAGACCTTTCTATTGCATCTACACAACTTACTTTCGTAAAAGACAGTTAATAAGTATTCTATAGTTTTTAGAATATAATTTTGTTATGTTGATCGCCTGTTATTTTGTGTACAAGAATTTGTGTGACTCAAGGTTTACTTCCATTGCACCTCTTATATCCACAAGAATTTGTTTGACTCAAGGTTTACTTCCATTGCACCTCCTATATCCACAAGAATTTGTTTGACTCAAGGTTTACTTCCATTGCACCTCCTATATCCACAAGAAGTTGTTTGACTCAAGGTTTACTTCCATTGCACCTCCTATATCCACAAGAATTTGTTTGACTCAAGGTTTACTTCCATTGCACCTCCTATATCCACAAGAATTTGTTTGACTCAAGGTTTACTTCCATTGCACCTCCTATATCCACAAGAATTTGTTTGACTCAAGGTTTACTTCCATTGCACCTCCTATATCCACAAGAATTTGTTTGACTCAAGGTTTACTTCCATTGCACCTCCTATATCCACAAGAAGTTGTTTGACTCAAGGTTTACTTCCATTGCACCTCCTATATCCACAAGAATTTGTTTGACTCAAGGTTTACTTCCCTTGCACCTCCTATATCCACAAGAATTTGTTTTACTCAAGGTTTACTTCCATTGCACCTCCTATATCCACAAGAAGTTGTTTGACTCAAGGTTTACTTCCATTGCACCTCCTATATCCACAAGAATTTGTTTGACTCAAGGTTTACTTCCATTGGACCTCCTATATCCACAAGAATTTGTTTGACTCAAGGTTTACTTCCATTGCACCTCCTATATCCACAAGAAGTTCACACTAAACACTGGATACGGTTTGTAGCGTCTATCGTATCAGACGTTCACCACGTGTATTGATTCACGTGTGTGGCGTACGTGCCTGTTGACGCATTTTCTAGACTGTGCCAGACTTCACTCGGGCGCACGGACTGTGTCAAGGCCGCAGGTAATTACGTCGTAACTATACTGGCGCTATCGAATAATCTAGTAATTTGGGGCGGTATAAATACCAGTACTCAACGACGTTCAGTTCAGTATTAGTGCCATATATTGACACTGCGATTCGAGAGTTATAGTAGCGATATTACTGTGCGCGTTCAAGTGGTTATTAGTTAAGGGTGGGGTTCTATAATCGGACGGTATAATTGTAATACAATTGTGTTTAATTTTAGTGGGCATTTTATTGCGTGTGAACAATTTTCGTTTGATTTGTTGTAGAGACGGTGTTGTTAATTACGAACTGTTTAACTGTAAAAATTAAAGGTGTGATTAGTGACTTAATTGGTGTCTTGTATTTTTGTTTCCATTGTGTCATACGACGATCGAGTAGACCGTTGTAACAATAGGATAGGCGCTACGAACCGTATCTAGTGTTTAGTGTGAACTTCTTGTGGAGACAGGAGATGCAAGTACTCCTTGAGTCAAACAAATTCTTGTACAAAAATTGACAGGCGATCAACATAATAAAATTATATTATAAAAACGATTTCTATATCTGTTTTTTGCTCTTTTTTCGCAAAGCAAGGACCAGTAAGGTTTTTTTTTGTGTTCCCCTTAAAATTCATTAAACTTACTTACAATTTAAATAGCTAATAAACACCTCACACAAGAAGCAAAAACGAGGGTTTACAGAAGCACAATACACGCAGTAATATCCTATGCGTAAGAGAATAAGCCAGATACAGGCAACAAGCCAAAGAAAACGACAAACTATAGCCATGACTGTATTATGAAGAGTACTAGAAAATACAAGGTCCGATAAGTTGCCAAACAATAATATAAGAAAAACATGTAATGTAACAGATATTAATTCTTGGAGTGGGGAAAGACGAAGGATATGGAATTAACACATATCAAGAACGCATGATACAAAGCTAACGGAAAAGGCAAGAGGTAGCTAACCAAACACGAAGAGTAGCTTTGGTCGGCCAAGGAAGAGGTGGAGTCATAGCATGTAGGAGACCGTGGTCTTAGAACAGGACAGAGTTCTAATAAGGAAGTTAAAGGAGAAGAAGAATTTGAATAGAACAGGCCTGGATATAAAATACGCATTGTTAGGAAGCGTTAATGATTTAAATGTAATTGCCAGGATGCAGAAAATAATGATGAGCGTGGACTGTATTTTAATACATTTATTAATGTTTCGTTACAATTTAATTTGAATATTAAGGTTGGCTACGTCTGAAAAGCATTTGAATTTTGAAAACCCACGTCGGGTAAAAAATGTTACATGATGAATTGAGGCGCGAGTACGCGGCACTCCAAGCTACAGTAATGAGTACTGTAGGGCCTAAGGCCTACATAAATTGTCTAGACGACAAAATAAAAATGAAAAAATGACAGGACGAAGCAGAGACGCGTTTACTTCCGCTGCCCGCCGACGTACGTTGCACTGTGTTTTAGCCTGATCGCGATAAGCGTGAGGCAGAGCGTACAGATTAGCCAACCTTTAAATATGAAAATTACCACATTACTGTCCACGCATTACATAAGTTTGGCAACAACTTATAGAATTGTTTGAAATTTCTATAAACACTGGAAACATCAGATTGAGAGGAAGAAATTTCAGAAGTGAATTGTATTGTGAATGTATGCCGGTGCGGCACAGTTATAAAGTTTGAGACTCACAGTTTCAATGGCTGTGCTGCGGTCGTGGGGGTCGAGTCAACATGACGACCTGCTCTGTCTGCCCACCCGTGCCGTTGGGGACAAATAATATGATGGCCTTGTCTGGCATGGCTGGGTTAGATATGTAAAGAAATGCACGCACACACTACGTACGGACACACACACACACACACCATCTCACTTGGTTCCTAGATGTCTGATTTTGCTCTGGCGGCAGTGGAATGTAAGTCGTGGAAGCAGGCCACAGGCCACATGCTTGAAGGTAGAGGAAGATGCATGCGGGTAGAAACATTATGGAAGTGGCGCAGTCAAGATTTACAATGTGTATTGAGAATGAGTTGTGATTAATATACTTCGTAGACTTAGACGGCCGGAGTCAATGTTGGTAAAATTCATTACCATTTTTCTAAGTAAAACAAACGTTTCGAAAGTACCATCGACTGCTATCATCAGTCTAAAATTCGAGCTTTACTAACGTAGGGTGGTACACGTTAGACCACAGCACTGTGGTTAAGGCTAGGTACTGTGTTCACGGGACTTCTCTAGCCTTAACCACAGTACTGTGGCCTAACGTTAGTAATGCTCGAATTTTACATTGACGATGGCAGTCGATGGTACTGTCGAAACGTCTGTTTTAGTTAGAAACAATGGACCACGGCCAGACAGCCCGGGAATGAATTTTAACGTGAGTTGTGATTAGTTTGTGTTTGGTACATTACAAAATAGACGAAATCTGGTGTTTAAACTAAATAAACAGAAACAAATAATTATGTGCTAAATGTCAGTTGTTAATGAGCTAACAATAGAAATTCAAGTATGTCGAGTGGACTACACCGTTCTGTGTGAACCACTGTAACTTTCATCATCATCATCATCATCATCATCATCATCATCATCATCATCATCATCATTGTCGTCATCATCATTTGACTGTAACACAGGTCGTGTGGAAGTTACCTAACTTAACATCAATACCATAATTACTGTTATATCCAAGTTAATTCAACCTAATCATGGACAATTAATTCTACCAATTTCAACCTAATTGTAAAACAGCTAGTTATAATTTACCATAAAGCAACCACACCAACAGTAAAGAGCTTGAGAGTAAGGAGGTAAGAGAATTAGATTAGAATTGGTAGCCTTGAATAAATACATCGTTAACTAAGAGAATTATATTTATCCATTTTGTTTAGTGTCAACGTATTTTTATTGCATATTTATGATAGTTACAGCAAACATAAAAATAATGTATACTTTATTATGTTGGATTCGTTAAATGATAAACATCCCAACTTTATTTTTAGATACCTAACAACGCGGCAGCTTCGTTTTTTATCACCATCCCTTTATAGCAATTTTCACCATTTACACATTGTATAGCATGTTCAAAAAACGTATAAACGAGAAAATAAAAGTTTCGTAACAATTAAGAAGCCATATTCTGCGTAATAAAACGTTATGACTTACAATCAAAAAAATTATGACTATAAAAACTTTTGTACGTTTTACAAGTCCTTTATTTAAATATTCCGGTTCTTAGTGCTTTAATGCTTTCTTCTTCCTTTGAACACAAAAACATTAGCAGGTTTATATTGTGACGATTTTAAAATAGGAAACGTAATATGGAGTAAAATTTATTTTTAAATCGCACATTAAAGTTAATATTACCTCCCTTGTTTAACTCAAAATAATATTTAATAAAAAGTTTAATGACAAAAGGAACGCGAGTGTAAAGATAGGGAAACTAGTTAATAATTTACCATGCACTGACATGTATTAACTGGAATTAACCTGCATACAGATTATTTTACTAAACAAATAAGACTGGTAAAACTTGAAATTATTCAAATAAATAAACAATGATACAGTAGTATACTATTTAATTCTGAAGTGAAGCATAGCTTTGGATAATAAAAAAGGTCAAATTTGAAATACCGTAAATAGCGAATAAAGGTGGAACTATTTTGTTGTGATGCGTAAACTCCGCGCAGTTAACTTGCCTGTCCTGACATAATAATGCAGTCGAGATGGAGCGCTCTCGTAGTAAACACTACACCCTTGAACCATGCCCCGAAGTACTAAGATATTTTAATTTAAAAGTGCAGATATAACTAAGTGTAGAGGAAAGTATCAGTAAAGTAGTGTTTTATAAAGAAAAATGTAATCTATTAAATTAAATGGAATAAATAAGTGAAAGGGATGACATCTCTATTGACTATGTATAAGATCTCCGATGTTTGTTTAAATTAAAAAGGGTACAATGTACCAAAAGTGAGAACATTTCATAAATAACCATGTGACGTGCACTTCTGTGGGAAACAAGAACTTTCACTCGAGTTGTACTACTAAAGATGCTTAGCTACCAGACTTCATAGAACAGCATAACAGCTTCATAATTACCAGGATCTCTTCAGGCGCTTCACCCGGAAAGTAAACTACCATAACCTTCAACCATTTGTGGACACCCCAAGGACCAAGGACCAGGACACGGAGTAAACTTCACAATACCACAGGTGACACGGAGACTTGTCTTCCGTGGTTAAATGTCATTAATACAAATGTTTACAAAAGACAGTTTAACAAACTATATAAAAGACTTTAATTATTGTCAATTTGTAAATTGTATTACGTCATACGACTAAAATTATTTGTAATAGTAATTAGAGCTTGTAGTATAAAGCTTTTCAGATACTAGAGGTTAAATTAAGTCCATTCTTCAAATGGCCCCCTTTTTTAAATAGTATAATAACTTAACTTACAAACCAATTTAATATCCCGGATCCGTGGAAAAAGCTAGCACACAACAATACTTTTGTTGTGGCCACCTTTTCAAAAAATATTTTGGTAAACTTTTATTTAGAAAACCTTATGGCAAAAAATCCATGTAGAACTATAAAGGATAGCATTTAATAAAGAGATGTCATTACTTAACACAAAATACTGAGTGAATAAATCATCAAACACCCCAACAAACATTCCTTTCATTCTAACTACTACTGCTTGTTAAGAAGTTGATTAAGACTATGGCAGCCCGTGCAATTGATCTGAAGCAATTACGCACTGGTTCCCGACGTTATAACGTAGGTAAGACGTTATAATATAGCCAACTGGCAGTCTTATCGTTTACCTGTAATCTTGTAGAAATATTTTGAAAAGACGTTTTCGTATACATACATTGATACGAACGAGACTATCAACGCTGATGTGGGTGTACATTCGTATTGCGGAAAGTTAAACCCATAACCATAAACAGTTTATTATTAATTGTCATAACCGTATTCATAAAACCGTTAAATTTTTTAAAAAGTAAAGATTATTTTAAATCGCGTTGAATAAAAAACAGGAATTAAGAAACCACGTGAGAAACAGATACTTACTTTACTTATTTAGTTATAAAGTAGTAAACATCACTACTTCCCCCTTATACTTGTTTATATTTTAAAAACAAGTTATTATTAAACGTTTATTTGAGCCACTAATTATTATAAAAATCAAATTATTAATTTCTATCTAATTAATTGTAAGTGATACAAATTTTGATAAGAGTTGGATAAAAGTGAATTAATTTATTGTAAGTACAATTAACTTTTATGCTGAAAACGTTTTGATAATTCAAATTCCCAAAACAAAAATGGTTTAGTGAAAATTGTCGTACCATAGGTAATTTAATCTTTGTAACACCATAGCTAATGTTATTCTGTAGTTCAAATGGAAAAAGTAAACAGCATAACTACAAAATCCAGATTCTTAGAAAAAATTATTAGTGGCCACTGCATTCATTCATTCATGTGCACACAGTATTTTTGGTTTGAGAAGCTTAGGAAGTCAGTGTTCCATAGTTTAGGAGAATGGCATTGTTCATAAAAATGACCAAAACTATGGCCTTTAAAGGTATATATATATATATATATATATATATATCTCCAGTGAGGACTAAGATAGTTATAAACAACAGTATTTTAGAACAAGTAAGCCGTTTCAAATATCTCGGCTTTGCAGTGAGCTATGAATCTGAATATGATATACGAGAGAAGATAAATAAATTTACTAATATTTGTGGTACGATTTATAGAAGTCTTAGAAGCAAAAACAAGACACAGCACAAGGATCAAATTTTATAAGACAATTACAATACCCACGTTGATTTATGCAAGTGAGGCGTAAGTTATGACAAAAAAGGAAAGCTGCAAGATTCTGAGTGCTGAAATGCAGTTTCTTCAAAATACATTAAATTATATTTTGCAGGATAGAATAAGAATAAAGAAATAAAGATAACAGATCAAAACTCGACGTAAAGGATATAAATGAAATTATTTCAATTTACAGAAGACAATGGTGAGATCATCTGCAAAGAATGACAGAGAATCGATTACCCAAAGCGGCACTGATCTATAAAGCCATTGGTAGAAGAAACGTGGATCGTTCGAGAATGAGATGGCTGCCGGAACAGGTTTAAATAACCTAATCGTTAAAGTGGAGAAGAAGGAGAAGAAGGTATTGTTCATTGATGGCAATTATGCATGACGCGATACCAAAAAAGAAATTCGTGGTAGACAGGAGTACAACCCAATCATTACAGTAGAAAAACGCTGCATGCAAAACTGTACTAGTTGGCGATCTTCCTAAGTATGTCTGCAGCATTGATATTGATTATTCCTTTGACACGCAAATGGTATTATCGTTTTCGCTTCAATTGCCGGGGCGTTACCTCCGATGAAAACGCTTTTGTGTTGCTGAATAAGGAAACAGATTGGAAAAGGATATCTTTTGCAGAGATACAATTCTATAGGTTTGATGCCTTACAATAACGCTTTAGTCACGGAAGCACTGAACGCGGGTGTTAAATTTCCATACCAACGGGATGAGTGAATAATTCATCGACACGTACTTACAGATCTGTGTTACCGGAGCAATGCTTCCATTCACTGTAAACGATACTAGAGAAAAAATATATCTTCATACATTAAATTCATAAATGCTCAATTACTCATTTATTATTATATTAATATAATGTAATAGGTCATTTTTGGACCTTTGGAAATGTCTTTTAATAAACTGATATTATTTAAATCTGGAAATGTGTGTTTGTTTTTTATTGAGTTTGTAGCTAAATTTTATATATATATATATATATATATATATATATAATCATTTTCTGCTACAGTTCGTTTCTTGATATATATATAAAATATTTAAAATTTATATTTATTTTACGTCAAGATGTTATTTTTCCTTTATTTGGAACAGGTTTCGATTCCAAATATATGTTATTTTAAATATTCTATATATATTGCAACAGTACAAATAGGTTGAGTACTGTGCATTGCACCACGTAATTTAAATAAGTGATTAGAAGAAATAAATAATGCATTTTGCTAATAATAAGAATTCAGCCTACAATATATTTATATTACAATTTGTAAAAGAGACGCCTGACATGCAGGTTGGGACAGATGATTGACGCCAGCTGCTCTTTGTATATGTGTGTACACACGTAAAGTGTGTGTGTGTTTGACTTGTTCATTCCTGAAGAGCGCCACCCTTTTCAGTAACAATATAAGTTATTGTATTTAAGTTAATTTATAATGCCTGTGTGCATGGTAGCGAAAAACTAAAAACACCAAAATGTGTGATTAAAAATAACGAACAAGTGTATACAAAATTGTGAAAAACGAATGAAAAATATAATTATAGGAAGTTAAAAATCAATAGTAATTAGAGTAAGTAAGACAAGGAAAAACGGTTTGTGCATGATGAACACCTAGAAATTACCAATCGAATGAATATCGGATAATGTGCCAAAGACTTCGCAATTCGCGAAGACGAGCATATTAAGTGTAACAATAAAGCGTGGGTTAAGAGTGACGCTCTGCACATTTTCAAACATGCTGAATATTGTCGAGACATGATTTTGGCGCCTTGGATAATAAATACGGGAACGCGCAAACATCTTTCTCTTTCTCGTCAGACCATCATAGCGGACGGAGGCTATGTCTAAGAACTACAACTCGAGTCCCGTTCAATCAAAAGAACAGCTGGAGGCTATGCCCAACAAATAGAAATTCTAGAACTGATTGACAACCATGGCAGCCAAAGTATCTACGTAGAAACAACAACTACCGTAGATCAACCACAAGCAGAAACCAGAGTCTTCAAGACTGCACATCCATTCGAGGAGCAGTTGGAACCAGAGGCCATGACCAGGAACGCGAGAATCCAGTGAACCAGAGTACGAGAGACTACAAGACCCCTAGAAACCCGACTCCAGGACTTCCAGGACCGAAGAGGATCATCCGTATCCAGGACCGAAAAGGACACGCTTCAGATGTACCAGGTAACCGAGACCGAATCAAAAGACTTTAAATATTAAAGAGAAAAAGAATAAACAATTCGATTTTAAGATGAGGCAAGAGACTGTATAGTTGTAGATATGTTTTTGTTTGTAAATTAAGTACAGTAATATGAAAGACTGTGTAACGATAAGAGTTAGCAGTAGCTGTAATTTTTAAACTATAATTGTCAGTAGCAAATGACAACCTCGTCAGAGAAATTAATAGAAAGCAATGCATATGCAGTAACATAGAGAAATTAGTAATATAAAAAAAGAGTTAGATAATTAAAAGAGTAGATAATCAGTAAGATAATTGAGCTAGCTGAGAGAAGTATAGAAAATATATAGCAATGTATTAGCAATAAGATTTTATAATATGTTTTTGTGTCAAATAATATTACTAATTATACGTAGTAGGAACGAAAAAATACGAATCATTTGGAATCGTAAAATAAATAAGAAATTAACGTGTAATCTGAGATTGCAAATTACCCGTAATAAATATGTCAATATAATAATGAGTTTCTAAACCGCAAAACAAATAAAAAAAAAGTGTTATTAAAAGTTGAAATGATTTATAAACCAATAAAATAAAATTATTATTATTATGATTACAACCTTCATTCTTGCACACACACGAATTTAATGTGATGTAATGTGCACAAAGATTTAACACACATCAATAAATAAACGCATTAAAATCGTTGTGATGTTGTAATATATATCTGGTTTTAAATATGAATTACGGCGTTGTATAAATCTTCTTTTTAAACGTTTTTTAGTTTGGCCAACGTACAATTTTTTTACATTCAGGGCATTCAATTTTATATATTCCATTAAAATTATTCATTAATTTATATGTTTTAGGTTTGATTCTATAAAAATCTGTTTTATTACTGTTGTAGGTATTTTTTATATGTTGGTTATTAAATATATTGGTTTTAAATAATTTTGAAATTTTATTTTTAATATTGTGTGAAATTAATATATTTAATATTTTAATTTTTCTGTGAAATATTTCATTTTATATTTTATACAAATTTTATAATTGCCTTATGTAAAATTTAGAATCATTTAAACATAAAACCAGTAATAAATTAATACCAGAACAAATTCAGATTATCAGATTAACACAACAAATGATAATATTATCAAAATTACTAATTTAATAAAATATTAAATATTCATGTTGTATTTTACAATTAATTATATGCCATATGTTATATGCACATATAAAAACTTTAAATTTAGTCTACATATACAACAGCTGTTTTGAACAATAGATTTTTAAATTTATTAATTTGTATATCTGTGAAGGTAGTTGATATACGTATTATCAAAACATATATGTAATTTATAAAATAAATAAATAAATATAGTTGTATTGTGTTGTATTATTAATATAATAAAAATAAATTAAATTATATAGTCTATTTATTGTAAAATTATATTGTAAAAATAAATAAATATTTTACTTGGTAATCTAGTTAATGGGAAGCCATTTGGAGATGAAATCTAGACGAGAGATTCTTGACCAGTAAAGGGCGAACATTTAGTCCCCGCTTCCATCGTTTGAGCTGAACGTTTAGGCTCAGGCAACTGACTGACCATCGTTTACCGCAGAAGACACAAAAGTGACCACCCTGCAGGAGTCTAATACATAAAGAAGTATACCTTTAAATGTTATTCACTGGAAACAAAAATTTTACTAAACAACAAATTGTACAAGAAACGACAAAGCAACGACTGACAAAATAGTCTAAAATAAAATAGGTCACACAAACGCCCACACAAATACAATTTTAATTCAAAGTGATTGAAAGCCTACCCTGAGTAGCCCTTAGAAAAGGAAGAATAATATACGCAGAGCATGGTACAAAAATTGAAGGTAAAAGTTACAAAACTTCAGGCACAGGTAACGAAAAGCACAGGTTTTATTAAAAGTTGAGAACGCAGAACTATAGAATGGGTGTTCCAGTGAACCTGTGGATTGTTTCATATCGTCAGTTGCTTTTTACACATATAATTGACAAAAATAAATAAACTAAATAACTCAGAGGATATTATCTTCTTAGTGTCAAAATAAACCATATTTATAAATTTAATAATACGTTTGTGGTTAAATACTTAGCTAGTTACGAAAGGACAAATGTTCAGTTGTTACTGGTTAACATGTAAGATACACACTTTACGAAACTTAATTTCTCAGTATTATTGTTTTAAAACTGTGCTAGGTTTTCTTAAACGAATATTTGTCTGCGCGTTGTCTTCTTGTCTCCCAGATTATTTGGTTATTGTCTACCAGAGAATGTCTTATTGGTTTCAAATCGTTATTTGTGACTGATTAAAGCTGGTTATTAGTGATTTTATTGGTATCTGCATTATTCGTGTAAAGTGAAAACTTAAAGACACTTTACGAATTGATTTGATCGCTATATTTCTGTACGGAGAAAGCGATATCTCTCTGAACGCTGAAACGCTACTACCAGACCAATTAAGCGACAGTTAACAAAGCAAGGAAAGCATTTACATTAGTTTGCTACTAACATCACGTATATTCCCGTAACAGTTATGATTACTATGTACTTACACAATCAAAGGCTGATGACTGGGTCTCAATACTGCTGCCGCTTTCCACATACTAGTAAAGTGGTGTTGCGTAAATGTGTTAACACTAACACCGAAGTTGTACGCACATAGGAAAATATTATACTTCCTTCAGCACAAACTGTTAGGCAAGGAAACCAAGTATTCCATGAAATCTGGTTTACGTTCTTGTGTGTCATTTCCCTACATTTTTACTTTACAAAGTCGGTGTTGAGTTTACAGTGTTTAGCTGGCACTGCTGTTTGTATGTTAGATTGCTGTGACGATTTAATAGGTAATAAAAATTTAATAATAAAAAAATTAGAAAGCAAATAAATATTTTTTAAATCGCACAATTAAAGCTAATACCCCTGTACTAACTCAGAATAAGTATGAGATTTAAATGGAAAAAATCTAACTAAACAAGTAATAAAAAATCGTATTGTAAATAGTTAAAAATATTACAGTTAACCCTTTAGTAAATCATCATGCGTTGACCTGTTTAATTCCGGACACAACGTGCTTAGCGAACCGTCTGTAACTTAGAAATAATTGAAAATCTTAATGTAAGTAATTAATAATTTGAAGGCACAAATAGTAGTTAAAATAATTCCTGTAAACTAAATAAGTCTAAATAATTTGTTTCATCTTGCTATAAGAATGTCTATTTAAATAAAATTTGGAACTATATTATGGCGGAGTACTCGCTCCGCTTCGTTGTAATGTACCAGTCGTATCAAGTTAAGAGTTACGATGCGGCGTTCAGACAGTACACACCTCCAAGCGAGGGCTCTTCAAAAAAGTGTTTTTTAAACTTAAAATAACGGTTAGCTACCACTAAAAAACGTGGGGAGCTAGTGATTTTTAAATGTATATGATGTAGAAAAAAGTTTGCACAAGAAATGTAGTAATATTAGAACAATCAACTATTCGTAAACAAGGTGACGTCTCTACTTAAGATGTAAACTCCAGTACAACTCTACATGTGAATATGTGACCTGCCAAATTGCATATACGGACGTCTACAACCCATACGACGCTGACCAGGACCGGCGTGGATCAACCCAACATCATGCAGCATTACATCAATCTACTCACTAATACGGCTATTAGATATTCACCAGAGACACGACACAGATGACTACCCCGACTACCAGATTTCCGAAGAGTCACACCCCAGGACGAGGACAGCAAAGCTTATTTTAGAGGTGACTCGATAGCTTGGCTATCGAGAATTAATTACATTTGAAACATAACTTTTATAGATGAAAGAGACTTTTCAAAAGACAATAATTTTCTCTAAGCAATAAATAAAACCAAAGAAATGTAAACTGTAGTAGTGAAAATCATACGTTGTAACGTTAATATTGAAATGTAAATTATAATCCCTTTAATAAATAATACCATTCTTCAAATGGTTAATGTAATCTTGCAAGCTCCTAGATGAGCATAGTATAATTCAGACGTCCTTACTATATTTAAAGCAGACTCGGATCCGAGGTAAATTACATGATCTATATGATCCCTTGTTTTACAGAAAACCCTTGTTGAATATTTCAGTATAAATTTTTATGTTATGGGATCTTTTTTTATATAATTTGTTAATAAAGAGATGTCATCTTATTACACATTGAAGTGAGTGCATAAATCAGTGGAATACCTTCCCCTTGTGTCCTAATAATTAGCGTAAATATTATTGTTGTTTGTGTTGAGTTTAATTTCAGTTCGTTACAACGTAGGCAGCCTGTATAATTGGCTAGCGTCAATTATGTTGGGTTCCCTGGATTTGTAACGTAGCCCGGAACGTTACATTGCGTAGACGAAAATTGTTTACAGGATAAAAGGAACACCTTCTTCTTTCATCTTGAAGTAGATGTAGACACCTCTTCGGGTTTCAGGTTCTTTACATACATCGTGAGTTTAAATAGGTATCAGTAACTGTATTTCTTTGAATTAAGGGAGACTACAGTTTACTGGGAATTCCTACCTTGTCATCATTATCATCATCCAAAAGCCATGCCTTGTCGAGTTAGCCACGTCTCTCTCTCCATCATTGTCATCGCAGTACGATAGGAAGTTCATCTCCTTTTCCATGTCTTTGAACAACGCTGCTTTTGGTCATTCTCTTGGCCCCCCCCCCCAACACCTTTTCTTTAAAAATGTTACTTAAGAATTGATTGTGTCGTAACACTTGCCCGATCAATTTTGCTTTTCTTCTTCCAATCATCGTTCTCCAAGATCTATGATCTATCTTCGTTCACTCCTGCGAGGACTTGCTAATTACTTTTCTTATCTATCCAACTCGTCCTCGTCTTTCTTCTCCAGACCCACATTTTTATTGCTTCCAGTCTTCTCCTTTCGATTCTCCCGAAGGTCCGCGTTAAGACACTACACTGAAATGTTTTTGCGAACCTTTTCCTTACCTCCAAATTTGAGTGATTATTTGTAAGTAAATTCCTTTTGTTCTGAAACGCCTGCCTTGCTAGAGCCATTCTGCTCTTGACCTCTGTCCCATATCTATTTTTACAAGTGGTGCTCCCCAGGTAGCAAAAATTTAATTTTTACCAATTTAATTTCCTACCTTGTGGAGCATAGAAATATGCGGTGTTTAGTATAGAGATGTTTTACATGCGAATAGCATGTACCTTCCATTAATTTTATACCCACTAACTTTTCCAAACAATGGAAACACCTTAATCTCGCTACGTATCCACACTGAGAACCATATATAATTCTAAGAATCTTTTACGAAAGTATTTTATATAAATCTGCAATCGATCGTAAGTCATGCTGATCGTGCACTTGTTATGAGAAAGAAAGAAGGAAAGAAGATTTACGAGGGAAGACCCAGGACCGAAGACCTGTCTTCTACCCATAGCTCTCATAGGCGTGGAGTCTAATATCCAAAACGCTGACTAAGACCCCGACGTTGAAATGTTTGGGAAAACGAGACGTGCAGCTGAATTCCGTCCGTGGGGTTCGGATTATACAACATCTAAGATTCAACAGTCAGCGACATTACAGCAGAAGTCCGCAACAATGCCACTAGGCCGAAACCACAGACCAACTCAAATCCAACTTCAGACGTAAACTCGAGATCTGAAAATTCATTCAGTCTCCTCGCCCAGCCCCCACCATAGCAGGTGATGTGCGTACCCCCCCACCTGGTGCCCCTCCCATCACCCGAGGAAGTTAGTTTCGATTGGGGTCAGTTACGGCCCTATCGTATAAGACCCGGTCCGAGGTGGAAATTGCGACCGAAAATATCGTCCTATAAGCTATAGACACAGACTGGACCCATCAAAGACGTGTGAAGAGATCAAAGACTCACGGCTGGAATGACAATGAGTACTGGTATTTCTAGCGCCTAATACACTGTTAACGTACAATCAACTTTCTCTACCGTAGAGTGAACTTTGCGTTGTCGTAAGACGGTGCTAATCGTTACTAACATTTTCACATTATTATATTAATAAAATAATTACCATTATAATTCTAATCATTCCTAGACTAACCTAACATAACCAAACCTAACCTTACGTAACTGAACCTAAAAAGTTACAGAACTGAACCTCACGAAGTTTGGAATAGAGACGTTTCTACTAGTTGCCACAGATTCGGGTAAGAACAGGTGAAAACGTTGTTTCGTCGCTGACCGAGACCGGTTACAGTTTAGGCACGCTGACGCAAGAAGCGACCTTTCAGAAGAAGAGTTCACCAGTGACCCCCTGCACACCTGTGCGCCTTGGTGGAGCTCATCTGTCTCGTACTATCACGTCCCCAACGCAATGTTTCCGGGCTTTAAGTATACATAGCAGTTGTTAACACTGCTACACAAGGGCAAAACTTTGTTTCATAGATAATGTGTCCTATTATTCAAAGGTTTATGCTAGCGTATGGTCATTTATCTCATTGTTAACTAAATATGCCATAAGCACGTAAACACAAGTATCTAGAATGAAACCCGGAAAAGTTAAAACTGCATGTAACAGTTTAGTAATTTTTTTTTATGTTTAAAAACAAGAGAAGGATATCCGGTATATTACAGCCAATGGCAGCGTAGAAAGCGTAGTCAGTACAACACAAAATATGAAGGGTAACGTTCATGCAAATTATTCCCGATTGAATAACAGCACGTCGAGCCGGTTTGCCGTAGAAGCGGCTGGAATTCCGAGAATGGAGGAAGGAAAACACAAAATGTTGCATTGTTTTGTACCTCGTGTAGATGCTATAGGGCTACATGTATTCTTTACATATAATGATTTTACTTATACAAATTTTAAGTTAGGGAATGCCGGGCGGATATGTGTTGTGATGGTACATTTCATCACATATGTATAAGATATATTACAACGTTAAGATATCAATAACAAGTACTAGCACAAGCCATGAAGGGGGAAAAACTTATTAAGAAGTTTGTAATAAACATTATAATATCAATTCCAACATCCAACAAAAGTAATCAAAGAAGATTAAATAAACATTTTGTAAGAAACCGTAGTTATAAAAAGAAATTCAGAAGAAAACAAACAAAGAAAAATTTCTAATAACGTGACAAATCCCAATCGTTATGGTAGGTGAGGGGCATGAACAAATCCAACATAAACCAATCTAACATGAACTACAGATGTATTGATAAGAAAAAATGAAACGTGCGACAATGTATACCAAAAGAAGAATCAACATTTAATAGAAGAAATGAGAAGAGGCAAAGAACTAGGATTAGATCTTGGAAACAGAAGTTTAGACCAAGAGACATAACAAATAGACCCAATTTAATAAGTAAACCAATCCCATTATTTTGAGTAACAATAAAATTGGTAAGAGGACCCAATAAATATAAAATAAAGTTAAGAATACAATGCAATAGAGTAACTAATAACAGAATATATACTAGTATAAGAAACCATTGTTAAGTCAATGAGCTAAAACAAGTGAAGGTAGTGAGAGTGCACTCCCAAAGTAATTGAGTGATGATCAAAAGATCATGATATGAACCAGTGGGGAGGTGAAAGTCAGTGGGGGAAATTAAAGTGATAAAGGTCTTATGAACCACATATATAGAAGTAAGAACCAAAATATGATGAATTATTTGCCGATGGGAAAGAGAAGGAACGGAAGACCGCGTACAAGATGGCTGGACCAGGTTGGTAAGGAGGCAGTGAGGCTGGGTGCAGCAAACTGGTGGGCATTGGCCGGGAGTAGAGACCAGTGGGGAAGATTTCTTTTGGAGGCCAGGGCCCGGACTGGGCTGTAGCGCCGAGGATGTATGTATGTATGTATGTATGTATGTAAGAACCAAAATATAGTGACAAAGTGTTTTTTGTTGTGTTTTGTAAACTACAATGTTCTATTTCATGACTAAATATTTATTCATAGGGGTTGAATACATAATAATTTTAAAATAGTAAACAGTTATTGTTCGTTATGCTATAATTTAGATAATAGGAATAGTGATATACAAAAGAGTTAGGGTAATAAACACCCATGTTTAGTTGTGTTAGAAGTAGTTAATATGGGGAGCCTGTGTGTACCATTAATTTCAATGTTATAAATAATTTTGTTGAAAAAATGTTAATTGTTTAGTAAACAGGTTGTTCATAAACTATTCAAAAATGTTAATCAGGTAATTGGGAAGGATCTAATTGTATAAAAAAGCTATTGTACAGAAATAACTAACTGCTAGACATATAGGCCCAAAGAATTGAGCCAGACTCAAGCAACATTGAATTATTTAGATAAACATAAACAAATTAAATAAAACGAAAAAACAAAAGCTTGATTTTGATAAAATAGAAAGATGTTAATGGAGGGAGATGTATAAACAATACATTACTGTCAATAATATGGATAGGAAGCATAATTGTAAAGTGTTCAGTAAGCCACTAAGCTGACATGGCTTCAGTATTATTGTTATTGTCAGAAAAATAGGTATAGGTATTTAAATTAATGATATTGTATGTAAAGCAGAAATACTCAGACTTACGTTTAGTAGTAAGAATAACAATGTTAGAAAATATTAGATCTGTAAGACATACAATAGAAATGTCAAACAAGATTAGGTCAATGCCTCAAAACACAAAATTATAAACCTTCTTAAAACAGCCGATAAGAGGCCAAAATGGGGCGAGATTAGTATCAAAACGATTTAATTTTAATAAACAATAAAATGGTACTAATTAAAGATAAATTTAAGTCAAAATAAATTAAACGTAATCTGAGGTGACGGAATTAAAATCGCCAGTTTTCAAATAGTGGTTAGTCACGTGACGGGGTCAGAAATTTAGACCAATCACAAAACACAAAAGCCAGGTCACCAAGAAAATTGAAACGTATTTTCAAGAAGAGTTCGTTGTTAGACATTAAACCGTAAACTTCAACAGCATATTGCTGGCAGTAAAAATTAATATAAACTGAAAGAAAACTTACTCCAGGTGAGGTATTTCATGTAAAACATAACACAGAAAATATCGACAACACATGACGCGGCAACAGAACCAAGAAAAACCAATACACCGATGAGAATTTAAGAAAATAGTCACTCTACCCAAGGCGTTCATTCTGATTATACAATCAATTGGTGAGGAATTTTTGGTTAAGCCCAGGAGAACACTACATACCGTCACAACACAATTTCCACCAAAAAACATAGCTGTTCCAGATAAAGGAGGCTATATACAAACTATTACTATAAACTAGTATAACTAAAACTTTATTTTAAGCACTCTAATTGGATTTTAAAAAATATATTTTTTCGAAATACGAATCAGGCAGTCGGCCACGTTTTAATGTCAACGTTCGCTCTGAGCACTAGTGCAACCTTTGAAACTGAACAATTTTGACAACATTATTATATACATTTTGTTAGTTGGTAAGAAGTAGATATATGTTTGTAATGAATTGTATTTTTAAGTGAAAGTATATCTCCTATCTTTCCTAGCAACTCCAAGTACCCATTACCTGCGAAATATAAAATATATATTGTGAATTTTTTGTTGTTGCGGACTATTGGTCACGGCGGAAGAACTTATCCAACTGTAAATGTTCGACTAATAGAACGGTAATCTGATCAATGTTTTAAAGAGATAACGAATAAAAAATATAATTTGTCAATCATATCAGTTCTATTTTATTTCAGCAAAGTGATTATAAAGATTATTAATTACAGGAGACAGAAGAGAAAATTGGTAGTGGGCGCAAGGATATCTAGTTAACACGATCTGTTTAACAACTACAGAACAAATATTATTCACGCGCCGTTTTCAAACGAACGGTGGCACGCTACATTCCCACTACCGTAAAATCGTTGTTAATCAACGAATACTGAATAACAACATAGTAAACGATAACCAAATAACTGATATAAATAATAGTCACAAACATAAGAACATAAATCGATTGACGATTACAACCAAGTTTTGAAAGGTAACTTTATTCGTTATCCGGGCATACAAGATACATCGCAAAAACATCTGCGTTTTTATTACACACGTATTGAATTCTCTTGTTATAGATTGACGCCAACAACAGTGGGGCTTTTAAAAGGGAGATGAATTATCTTGTTATAGATTGACGCATCCAACGTGTGGGTGATAAACCGCAAGACTTACGTAACGTTACAAATTGACGCAACAACGTGTGGTTTATTAACACGATAAGAGTTGAAGTGTTATAGTGTTCATGAACGCTTATCGACAAGGAAACAAATCAAAGAAACTGTTCATCAGCATATAGATCAATTTTTAATTCTATGTTCCGTAAGAAAATAAAAGTATGCTTATCACGAAAAAATCGTGTTCGAGATAAGGGCTGTTTCTGATTGTACTACCCTCAAAGCATGAAGGCAGTAACACGAAACTTTTTGACATTTTCCAGAAAGTGTCTGTGTGTGAGTCTGTGTGTAGAATTTTGTCTATGGCGAACGATAACTGCCCCAACTTCAAACAGAATAAAATAATGTTTTGCATATGTGCCTAAGTTCTAAAGGACTCAAGGCTTATTGATTTTGGTGAAGATCGGTTAAGGGGAAGGCGTAGTTTACCAGCAACGTTTTATGTTTTAACAAAACAAGAGTAAAATACTTAATTTTCATAAATAGAGTATCTTGAAAAGAAGGTCATAATAATCCACGGAAGAAAGGTAGATGAAATATCTAAAATGAAAAAGTAGTTGAAGGGTGGAGAGGTATTTTTCTATAAATAAAAATGATAGTTGAAGGGGGAGGGGATAATTGATAATTTTTTATATGTTTACTACATTATCGGCAACAAATAAGTAGTTTGTTGTTAAAATTCCTTTACGGGCTGTTTGACCGTGGTCTTAAGTTTTCTGTAAAACCAGACGTTTCGGCAGTGCCATCGACTACCATCATTAATGAAAATCTAGTGCGCTAACGTGAGGTGGTATACGTTAGTGACCACAGTACTGTAGTTAAGGCTGAAGAAGCAAGTAGTTTCTATTGAAATATTTCATTTAGAAAATGATTTTAAATATAAATCTTAGAACATGGAAGTCATGTACGGTTCTCCATATCGATATTTAATTAGACTAGGGACCAAAGAGTTGCTCCACATATGCGTGAATCATGTAGAGTCTGTTTGAATTTAGATTGGTAACTATTTGTACAGAAGTGTGAAGCGTTTCATCTCAAATATGTTTATCTCATATGCATTTGATTATTTATGTCCGTTATTATTTATTCATCTGTTGGCGCAAGAAGTTGTTAATCACATAAAATAATAAATATTTTTGTTCCTAATTTAATGGGATCCAAAGGGGGTGTGACGCGATCATATGCTTTCATAGAAGAGAAATGCACCAGCCTCTCCACCTCAACTCCACTCTCACCTACACGCCGGTGGGCCCTGTTACGCCGAGCAATCCACTCCAAGGTTGTGGTAACCAATCACTTCGGCGGAGTGGATCGGTAAGTAAACGAGAGATGGGGGTTCTGTCAGGGCAGTCTGGGGATATCCTGGGCCCTGGCCTGGCAGGATGGTGCACATCGCAGCATGATGTGCATCTAGTGTGGAGGCGGAGGAGGCTATAGTAGGCTGCACACATGGGTTGAGTCAGTTAGCCTACTGCGACCGAACAGAGAGAGCTCGTCAGCTGAGGTGACAGCAACTCTCTAAAGGAAATCAAAGTTCCTGGTCCTCCAGGTTGGGGGTTTGATCGGAGAATTCACATATCGCATCTGTGAAACTCTTTTGTGTGCAAAAACCTATCAGTTTCTCAGCCAGTTAGTTGTCTGCACTTGACCGGGACAACTGGCGGAGGCTGCCAAAGAAGATCTTGACTGAGTAATGTGTTGTCGCGATGCTGAAAAAGAGTTTCTAATTTAATAGGAAGAAGAAGATCCTACCTTGTGCGCTCATAGTATTCTGTTCTCTTCTAACTGAGAATTTAGAAAAATGCGTTTCGTTTCTTAATTACCGTTATAAATTACTCATCCGTTGATGCAAAAAAGTTATTAATAAGTTAAAATAATAAGTATTTTTGTTTTTAATTTAATAAATATCCTACCTTATGAGCTCATAATATTCTGTTCTTTTCTCACTGACAATTTAGAAAAAGGCGATACGTTAATTTATTAATTACAGTTATTAATTACTCATCTGTTGAAGGAAAATAATTTGTTAATAAGTTAAAGTAATAAACATTTTTGTTCCTAATTTAATAACGATCCTATCTTATGAGCCCATAGTATTCTGTTATCTTCTCATCAGACTTTAGGAAAAGGCGTTTCGTGTTCTGTGTATGTACAATACGTTCGCGCGCGGACGTGTGTGTGTTAGTGTAAGGCTTGTCTGGCGCAAGCATACGCAGATTAATTTCATGTTAGAAACAAAGCGACAGAGGTACAGCAGAGGTAGAACCAATTTAACGGGACTCAATCCCAAGTCTGTAGATAAGCATGATGGGTCGGGGGAACGAGGAGTCGATTACTGTCGCCGTCGGCAGTCGACCGTGAGATTGGGGATGGACAACACACTCAACGAACGTTAGTGATCATTCACACACACACTGACTGTACGGTAACTAATTTCGTTTTATTTATTGACTAAAATCTGTTTAGGTAAGCAAATAAACAACCGAAGGAAAAAGGTTGAATTAAATAAACAGGGCACTGACGTCCTGTACTCTATTCTTTAGGGTTTATAGTATTTTGCAAACAGAATTAACACTGTTGCACACCACTATAGACAAATTATTCAGATTAGCGCTTTCAAGCTTTACAGCTTATCATCAGATCGGAAATAACAGTTCATCATCATCAGAAATGTTATTTCCGATCTGATGATGAGGTGTAAAGCTTGAAAACGCTAATCGGAATAATTTTTCTATAGTGGTGTGCAACAGTGTTAATTCTGTTTGTCATTATAACCACTAACACAACTTTATTAATTTAAAAATATCGCATTTTAGGTGTTGTAAATATTATCGATTTAGAATCAAAAGGTAGATCCTTATTGTCAATATACGTTTAGGATTCGTTGACTCAAAAGCATCGTTTCTTTTGCACTATACGTTCATAGGTAAAGGAGTAATTTTTTTCAATCCACTTATTCGTTTCTACCCCACTTTTCTAACATTTTCCTCTGACGGTAATGCTTCGTAAATTCTTCTTCTGTTTACCACAAGGGCTAGTTCATAACTGTTTAGTGTAACATTTTATTTCTTCTCCTTTAAAAGAGTCTGTTACTGTCTATGATCTCCTCTTTCCCCTATAGTAAGTATTCTTGAAATGCTTACACTGGGCGCTTCTAAAGTGGTTGCCTGTCCGTCTGTCTACTTTCAACGTCAATTTATATTTCTCGGTTGCCCGAACACTGCTGCAGAGCCACGCTGTTTATTTGCTGCCAGTTCACACCGACATCACGGTATGAAATATAAATGATATAACTCAAGGTGGAAAAATGTTACATTAAAGCTTTAGTTAATGTAAGTAACACAAGAACAATTTTACACGTAACTAATACTATACGTAAGATTATTGTTACATATTTTTCTACTCAAATTTAAAATATAAAGAATCTGAGTCAGTATGGACTGAGTACATATATATATATATATATATATATATATATATATATATATATATATATAAAACTCAAAATCTGAGGATTTTTTTGTATTGAATAAAAATCCATAGTATCGTTACACCGATTGCCATCACATTTTGCGCAGGTAACCTTTGACACAAGGCAAAAATCATTGTCTAACTTTGAATTTTATATTCTGCCCCATTTGCACGATTTAGGCTCTTTTAATTATGCCCTTTCGTTGACGCGTATAAAGATGTTAAAAACACCATGGAGACCAGAATTAATTACCATAGTAACAATTAAACAAACAAAAGCTATTCAGCGGTATCGGAACTGTACATTTACCCATTCCTGCAGTACATTTCTGATGTTTTTTTAATATGCAATTGTATCGATATATTACTATGTGGAAAGTGTACTAATTGTAAATAGTCCTATTTCTTAATGCAAAGCAAAAATACGTGGTGTTTTCATTTGTGAGGTTAGGTGACAATGATTTTTGGTTTTTAGTTTACTGCTGAAATATATAAAAGCCGTGGTTGAGGAAAACATAACGTTTAATGTGTATATACAACGCTTATAACACAGTAAACCTTAAAATAAAGAACCTAACCTTTCTGAGTTAACAGGAATTTGTTACTGATAAAGCATTGTGCGCACATTTCAAAATTCACGGAACATTAGTTATTTTTACATTACATACAATTTGTCATTCTTCTTAACAAGAAACTTCTTTTTTTTTAAACAACACAATATATTGCAATAATTATTTTATAAACATTTTTAAAACGTTATTAAATATGTTTTATATTAAAATTGATATGAGATTTTTGCAGGAAAGCCAAATTTCTCAAGAACATTAAGAATGCGCCGTAATTTCTGTTAACAGATATTGGTTGAACAGAGAGGGTTAAAAATTTTAGTATCTAGGGAAAATAATTCAAGAGAATGGTTTAGAAAAATCTGCTATAGGAGAAAGGATTCATAAAATGGAAAGACTCTATGGTATAACTAACGGTATTTACTGAGTAGGCCTACTCTTATTTATTTAGGTGAGTACTCTTATTAATACCTAATGTTTTCAACATATATTTGTTTTTAATGTCAATACCTCTATTTTGGGCTAACAATATTGGGAATGCACAGTTGCCTTATTTAATTTACCTGTTCACGTATCACAGACATTTATCTTCTATTTTAAACAAGTCGTTTACCATTATCTCCGTCCGGCTGTGGTCTTTCAAAATTGCAAGTAAATTAATTTAGTTTTCCATTGTAGGGAGAGGCTGCCTCCTTACGGGCCATGACGTTCCCTGCGTAACGACGAAGTTGCTAAATCAATAGAAAAGAAGAAATGGGCACACCACATGTATCTACAACTAAGTACCGATTAAGCTAGAAGCATCTGTAAAGAAAAAAGAAACAGAGCTAAGGGTTTAGTAGAATAGGTACATAATGAATCGGGAGTCAGTTTATAGGGAGCATTGAACATGGTGTACATGGCTGACAACTTGTAGCGTACAAAATGCTAAAAGGCATGAATTAAAATGAAAATGATACAGCAAATTTAAACATCATTCACGAACATAAAGGATAGATCATTATAGAGCTCTCTGGTCTACTGATAATTTGAAAGCCGACCATAGTAGTAAAGAAACCAAACACCCCAGTTACCTATAAGGAAGACTTAATAACAATGGACGAGCTTGAAGAAACTCTTGGAAGAATTACAAATCAAAAAGCAACAGGCCAAAATGGACTCAACGCAGAATTGTTCAAGTATGGATGTAGTAGTACGTTGTGATATTTAGATAAAATGGTGGTAACGTTATTGCACAACCTTATACAAAGCTTTGAATTCACTTCCGTATCTTCCTTAAAACTTCGATTATTACATTTCTATAATATGTGTTACAAAAGACAAAATTGGTCCCCCACACAGACTGGCCAAACAAGTCTGGAAATACAAACCTACAGGACACAGATGTGTGGGTAGACCCAGGAAGAGATGGCTGGAGGATTGTTGAAGGCGGAACAGGCAACACCTTGCTTATACCATGTTATGAAGACAATGCTGCTGCTGCTGATGATGATAACTGTTTATTAAGTCATGCTTTGTCTTCATGGATTTGCCTTTGTACATGCAAAACAGCATGTCGAATGCGTCATTTTTGTCTCGACCGACGTCCGCCTTCAGGTTTACTTAATATATTCGTGTAAGAGTATTGCTGATTTTTACTATTAGATAGTGTGTTAGGTGGTCTAACAGATAACACTAAATTCAAATGAGACACACTCTGAGGTTTTTTTTAATAATATAGTTATATGAAAAAGAAAGAATTTCGACGAAACCGAAACATCGAAGCATGATAATGTTTTTAATATTTACTATATAATACAAATATTTACTATATATTTACTATATCACAAACATTATCATGTTAAAACGACAGAGACCGAAGATTTCTAGACTGTGGGGAATCGAAAGTGTGGAAGCGTTACATTTTTCCCTGCCTAAAAACATTATCATGTTAAAACTTACGTTTTTATTTTCTGTACACTGAAACGACGTATGAGTGGTTACTATTGTAATATCTATTTTTGTAAATGAATTTTACTTTATTTAGTAAAGTAAAGAAATTAATTTTATTTTATTTTGTAAAGACGAAATAACCTTTTGGACTTTAATAAATTGCAATTCACCCTCATCAGCAACTCATTATTAAGGCATGTTTTTATGAGACGAACACGGGTCGTTTGGTTGTTCATTATATTTACTTTTCTATGCACGCACGCGTGTGAGTATAAACTGAAAAGAATATTATTAACTACAAACAACGATCAATTTGTAATTTATGGGTAGGAAATATGATTGCAGTATGTAATTTCTGAGGTCAAATAGAGTTTATGAAAGTCCATGTGAAATTGGTAGTTTTAAAATTGCTAGGCTCAAAACTGATATCACTACCCGTTCGTTGATTTGGTGAAAATGTTTGTATACTGATTTCTGGTTACCTTTTCCCGCAGAAAAACTTAAAATTCCAATGAATTGAAACTAATATCGAAACACATATTAAGTAAAGACTGAAAAAATTGGACGACAGGCTCACGTGATCGCCAACAGCGATTTCCACCGTACTTAAGATTATATACGCGTTCCAATTTTCGATTCAGTATTTAATATAATATTGTTATACCCTTAAGCAAAATGTTAGGCTGCGACACATTTAGGTCGATACCAAGTATTTTGGTTACGGCATACTATCAGTTTTATACATAAAAACAAGTAATTACTTTCTGTTCAATTTGTAGACTGACTAAAACTTTATCGTTAAACGTTGTCTTCTCTACAGAAGTGTCGAAAATAAGATGAAGCTCTGAAAAGTCATACATAAACTGTGTGAAATATACTCCGTTTAAATGTTGTAACTCATAAGTGTCAACATCGATTATTAATTTGTTTCGTAACTTTTATGCGTGTGAAAGTTAGTAGGTCAGTCGTAATACGCGTTAGAGCCTCTAACTTTAGAGTTATCTCTGATACACCAAGACATCACGTATATCATATATTATCAAATTATAGAGTGAAATCACAGGTCCACTTTATTTTAAAGATTTCTCGTTTGAGTGAAGCTTAACTCACAACTTAATGTAACTGCAAAAATTGAAATAATTTTAGGTAACGATTTAGCTTAGGTCGTCGTTTAATTAATTCAAATTAGCCAAAGGGAACACAGGTATCTATGTTTGCCCAGTCCGATATCTGATTTGTAAGACATAAACACGAGAGGAGATATGTGGTAATGTACGGCGTGAAGTAGTTACTTTATAGTAGAATACAAAGTACAAGTGTAGACCACAAATGAATGTCTGATCTACGACAACAGTGGCTAGCCTCGAATTTCTATACTTTCAGTTTATCTAACAGGTATTAGTTAAATAATTATATCGCCTAAGGCAATCATAGGCAACCTTTGAATTTACTGCGACACATATATAACTGAGGACCAGTTCGATGGGCGCACTCCTCCCCACCTCACCAATGGAAAACATAAAGGTGCGGAGTTCAACAGCCGAACGTTACAAACATTGATTGTCGCTTTATAATAACATTGCGCTTACATTTAGCGACGTGGAACACCGAATCAAAAAAAAAACTGCAATATTTTCCATATGTGACAATTTTTCACACTAGGAAAAGGTCATCAACAATTTTTCATCATACAGGCGCACGTTAAGACTAACAAAACTTTAAACGCAGAAAATGCTTAAACAGGGAAACCTTTTTGATAAAAATAAATTAAACAACTTACCATAATAAAACTATTTATTTTCATAAAGTGCACAGAAATTGTAAAACGTGGAAAAATCACTTTGGGGAGAAAGGTGTTTACAGGCGCTGAGCGACAAACTCGGCAATCGTATAGGGGGAAGACGTAGCCAGGTTTGATAAATGGTTGGTACTTTTTTTTATAATACAATACTTCGAAGCAGGTACAATGCAGGTGAGTTCTTTCGTTAAAAAAAAAAAAAAAAAAAAAACTTGATTTGCGGGCGCGTCAAACCTCATCGACGGGCGCAGAGTTGTCTACTGGTGGCTTAAGGTATGTTATATCTAGAATCAGATTACGTACTTACGTATGATCCGGATGAGACCATCGCAGTTGTCACAAGTAGGCGTGAATCCCAACTCTGGCTTACCACACCCCCGGTGGGGCTCAAAACACCTCACACAACGCGGGGTTTGGTGGCAAATTTTGCGGCTTAGTCGCGCTCTTCATATTCCCCAAATTAGGCGTCGCAACGGGCCTACCAGAAAGGCTGGCGGCTCCTAATTGGACCGCTGTGAGCACTCCTGGTTCCCGTCATGTGTTTGGGGGCAAACCTGTCAAATGGCTTCTGGGGCTGGGACGGCGAACAAATTTCTGTCGCTGCGGTCACAATACACAACAACACAAAGGTTTGTAGAAATAGTTCACGGAATGAGTGTAAGTATTTCGTACCAAACTTATATTAGGCCGCGGTCTGAAGCACAACTGGCGTCAAGACTGTTCAGAGTAACGTTGACGGAATGTTAGGCCGCGGCCTAAAGCACAACTGGCGTCAAGACTGTTCAGAGTAACGTTGACGGAATGTTAGGCCACGGCCTAAAGCACAACTGGCGTCAGGACTGTTCAGAGTAACGTTTTTGGAATGTTAGGCCGCGGCCTAAAGCACAACTGGCGTCAGGACTGTTCAGAGTAACGTTTTTGGAATGTTAGGCCGCGGCCTAAAGCACAACTGGCGTCAGGACTGTTCAGAGTAACGTTGACGGAATGTTAGGCCGTGGTCTAAAGCACAACTGGCGTCAAGACTGTTCAGAGTAACGTTGACGGAATGTTAGGCCGCGGTCTAAAGCACAACTGGCGTCAGGACGGTTCAGAATAACGTTGACGGAATGTTAGGCCGTGGCCTAAAGCACAACTGGCGTCAAGACTGTTCAGAGTAACGTTGACGGAATGTTAGGCCGTGGTCTAAAGCACAACTGGCGGCAAGACTGTTCAGAGTAACGTTGACGGAATGTTAGGCCGCGGTCTAAAGCACAACTGGCGTCAAGACCGTTCAGAGTAACGTTGACGGAATGTTAGGCCGTGGTCTAAAGCACAACTAGCGTCGAGACTGTTCAGAGTAACGTTGACGAAATGTTAGGCCGTGGTCTAAAGCACAACTGGCGTCGAGACTGTTCAGAGTAACGTTGACGGAATGTTAGGCCGCGGTCTAAAGCACAACTGGCGTCAAGACTGTTCAGAGTAATGTTGACGGAATGTTAGGCCGTGGTCTAAAGCACAACTGGCGTCAAGACTGTTCAGAGTAACGTTGACGGAATGTTAGGCCGCGGCCTAAAGCACACTGGCGTCAAGACTGTTCAGAGTAACGTTGACGGAACGTTAGGCCGTGGACTAAAGACGTTAACTATACACGTTTTGGCCTCGTCATCGGTGGCCAACTTCAATGTACAATAGTTTTGGCTTTTCGCCAAATAACACCAGTACTGAAGTAGACTAAATTCAGCTAATTGTAAAAATGTTATTTGCACTATGTTAAACTATTGATTTTAGAAATCTGTAACTTCACTAATTGTATTAGTACATAAATGTTTAGAAATGTGACTGCGTACGCTTATATGGAAAACTTATAATAAACGTTAATGCTTTACATAGACGTTTATAACTTTGTGTGCAATAAATTGGGTAAAAGTGGTATGAAACCTTTTTCCCGTTACTGGAATCTAGCGTTGTACATATTTGCAACTCTTAATTGGAGTCACGACTGCATAATAATTCCAGTTGGAGTCACGGCTGCATAAAATTCCAATTGGAGTAACGGCTGCATAATAATTCCAATTGGAGCCACGGCTGCATAATAATTCCAATTTTTTGCGTTTACTTTACCTAATTTCCTTGTTTTATGATGCAGAAAATATTAATCGGCATGAGAGGAATGCCAATTTTCCGCTTCACTTGTTGTCAGTATTGAAAACGACTTTGTGACACAGAAATTATACAGTTGACTTAAAGTTTAATTAAGTAAATTTCTTCCGCCATAAGTTTGCAGTTTGTTTTTAATTAATTATGCACCAGGAGTAGCGATCACTTTTGTACACGCAGAATATTATTACTTGAAAAGCGAAAAAAAAATATATTTAATATTTTTTATAAATTTTTCTATTTAACTTTAAATTATGCCCTTTAAATAAAACTTGTCTCAACACAATGAGCAATATTGGTCATGTCGGTCTACTTTAGTAACCAATCGTTTTCATATATATTATAATTATAACGTACTTCTGTACCTCTTTTAAAAGCCCCAAGTTGTTGGCGTTAATTTATAAAGAAGCCGATAGGGTCCTTCTATATTTTGTTTGATCAGTAATTGATTATGTAACGTGACTCGCCTCGGCGTTGATCTTCAGTCTGTCGCTAACGATGACGATCGCGAACTCACTAATAACCAGTACGGAATGTGTATCGTTCTTCTCCTTACCTGTCCTTATATTAATGTACCTTAATTCCCGATAGGCGCCAAATTGTTTTACTAAAAACAATTAAAAGTTTCTTCCTGCGTCGTCTTCTTTTTCTTCGATAATAATTTAAACTTACCCAAACGGACTGGCACGAATTCAAATCTCGAGTGGAGTCTGAAGTGTTGCCAACCTATAATTCTGGTAAAAAAGTTTCTTCACTGCTTAAGTACACAATTATTAAGACATATAGCAAATAAAACAAGGAACGATTATTAGTGTTTAGTACTAATTTATTAGTGACCAGATTCGCTGATTATTTATAAGTTAAGTACAAAATATTTTTTATTATAAAAAAGTTTGCTCCGGCCATTAAATTTTACTCGCTCATCGGGTGGTCAGGCTTGTCTTCAAGCGTTCTGGTTAATGATACAATGTTTTGTTCAGAACGATGAATAAGTTCTTTGGATTACAACAAAATAAAGCAAGATGTTTATGAAAGTACACAACCTTACATCAATGTTAATTAAATACTATACAGGTTTACTTACAACTCGGTTCTTAGTGTCTAAAACGTGTGTCGACTTATAGGGGTCGCATAGAGGTTAAGTTACAGTTTCAAATAGGCTGATGCAGTTTTAAATAATTTTTCAATAATGGTTTGTGAAGTTGTTCAGTTTTTTTTTTTAAGATATAGTTTCAACTAATCTTTGAAAGAATTTATTATACCAAGTTCAGAGTGAGAGTTATTGTGTTGTGGAAAAGGTAACTAATTTTATTCGCAATTATATAGAATTCATTTATACTTAACAAAATCTTGTTGTTTCTTCTGATTAGTCCCAGGTAATTCTTCAAAATATTGTTGATTATAGTATTTAGTTCTTCATCATTCGGGTTTTCTTTTTTTTCTATTTTATTTAGTCAATGTTTTTTTAATTTCAATTATTGAATTTTGATTTATGGTTTCATCATGTGTTCAATGGATCCAGATTCAATTTCTATTATTCATATTTGTTCATTTTGAGTACATTTCCCTCTTATTACTTTTTAATTAGAGCGGATTCAGTTTGGCATCTGCATACCTTGAGCGTTAATAATGGACTGTCTAAAAATTCTAACGGTTTTCTTAATTTCAAGCATAATTCCCTGCTTCTGATTGGTTAAGAATTTTGTTTACATTGTTATGAAAGCTTGGGTTTTTGGCCCCAAATTGACCTAATATTTTCACTTTCAATATAATTACTTTCATAGGTTCTGCTTGCCATTACTTAGTTATAGTGTCTACTTTTGAATGACTTTGGGGCATTTTACAATAAATAAATGTTATTATAATTTAAAAAAATCATTCCTTGACCTTTGCTTGTTCATTTGTCTAACATCCTTTTTTCCTATCTTATTACAATTGTGAGTACTATTGTGATTATTAAACATATACAATTGCTTTTCTGTATTTTCTAATATTTCTTACACAAAATTATCACCACTTAATCTTTCTATGGTAACATATAACATTAAAATGGTTTATGGTCTTCTCATGATCCAGCCCCATTCCTTCTTTTAAAATACAACTTTTTTTAGATAAACTAACAACAACTTTGGTGCGTGGTGTCTTGACACCATTTACAATAATGTGATCACCATCCTTGTTACTATTTTGTAACATAGGATGTTTTACTATTATTTAAATCATAAGTAATTTGTTTCTTAGTTATTAACACAATAAAATTGATTGACATACTAACTTTGTTGTCTACCCTTTGTATGAACATTTAACATTATTTCTTAATTGAACAAAAGAATTCCTTTAATTAAATCTAACAATATGGTTTTTAAATTGATCATATTTTCTACTAAAACTTATCTTTTAATAATCGTCGAACATAATTCTTATACCGTAGGTTCTATACACTACTAATGTTTCTTATTGTTTATCTATCAACATTTTAGTATTTTTTATTGTTTATTACCACTGTTCTTTTCTTTTATTACTACTATTAATGGTTTATATTAACTCATCCCTATCCTATCTATCACCTTCACTGATTACACTGGTTAAGTATTTATTAAATTACAGTCACATTTGTAATACACTCTGTTTAAATTCACAGTAGTGATTCATCTTCAAGTTCTTTAAGTTTTACAATCACTATTGCTATCATATATTAGTTTGGTTCACTGGTTATCATTAACACTCACTCACTCTTGGTTTAAATTAGTTTTGACAAATCTAATTTGAAGTCAGTTTTTAAAACCTCATGTGTTTGTTTTTATATTAATAATGTTATTTTAAAACACATAACATTCTAAATCACAAAGTTAGTCATACAACTTTGTGTAAAGTTAGTTTTTTGGGCTACTAACATTACTCCCTATAATTTCTTCATCAAGTCTTTACAATTCGATTCTATTCTACCCTTTCTTGGTAGTATTTTTATCATCATAATATAATAACAATGGGTTTACATGTTTATTACTGGTGGTGTACTTTCTTTTACATAACTTGGGTAATACATGCTACAAAATGAAATATTAGTTAGGTTTTTTATTTGTTTACTTTTTATTTTATAGCCTTTATCTGGCCAATCACTAGGTTTGGGTCACAGTCATTTGTCTGTCAGTCTAGTCTATTCATTCATTTATTATCTTTGTCTACTATTTTTCTTTTTATTCTCTCATTACCTTTCTATAGTTATTGATCATTATGCTTCAAATTAGTTTACTTCTCTTACAGCTATATTATATTTGTGGATCTCTTATAGGGTCTGAGTTCTGCAACGTTATAATATTGAACTAGCTTTTACGGGAGGTTGCCACTAAAATAACAAATATTAAACATTATTTCTTTATAAGTAGCTTGGCGAATTTCTTGCAGTATTTTTGTATAAAATCATCATCATCTCCACTTTGCGGATTAAGCTGGACTGTCTGTTCCGTGTCTGCTTCGTCCTCAAGCGCCCCACAGACGGTACCCGCGGGTTTATAATTCAAGGCAAGTTTGGGAAAAACCAATCCTGTACTAACTACGAGGTTATTCAGGTTTCTACCAGTAATAAAATGTCCCCTGTGTGCGTTACGGGCGCTGCGCAGGGACAGCTCAGTGGTAGGACTGACACATTAATGCCTCTGAGCTTGCATGATTGTCGTTCAGGGTTTTCTTCTCTAGGCTCTTCCGCTGTCTCCGCTGTTGAGACACGCCTCTTTCACCTTCGAGACCGTTGGCCGGTTTTCACCTGTAACGCCAGGTGGGTGCTCTTACTACCCATGCGAGTCAGATGGACGCAGGTTTGTTTGTTAACGTGGCTGTTACTCCTCAGATTCCTCCTTCCCATCACTTGCAAGATGAATCCCTGGCTTCTCACCGCGGTAGTTGTATAATATACATTAACAAATTATATTAATACATTACATCTGAAATTAGTTGATCTTATTTTTTACCGTTTTATTTAACCTGACGCATGTTTCATTTATTTTATCAGTATCTTTAGAGTCATCCAGTTTTATAAATTATTACAAAATCTATAAAAATATAAAACTTTAAGAAATAGTTTAAAGGTTTTACAAACTTCTAAAGACATTGATACAATCAGTGAAACGTGCATCAGGCCAATTAGAACGATAACAAATAAGCTCGACTACTTGCAGAAGTGATTATAATTTGCTAAATAAATAATATTGTATATAATATATGCCTACATACGTCTTGGTAACGGCTCACACGTAATTTCATAGTACTTTTAGCTTTGACCAATGTTACAATGTAATAAACACGGTATAATAAAAATATCTCTTTTAAACACTGAAGCAGAGATCACTTGTTTAATATTGCTTAACCTACTTCTTATCAATTATTGATATAATAATCGGTTTGAGGCCTCTTTTTACATTTTTCTGACAAAATTTTATATTAATAGCTCAGTTTATAGTTTACAATTTTATAGTTCTGGTAGCTCATAGTAATAGGTGTTTTTCTTTATCAGTTGCGACGTACCCTTATCTGATATCTTAGGTTATAAAATAATCTGTCTACAGAATCAGACAGCTATCACAACTTCTCCCTTTGTGTGGTTTATATTTTACTGAACTGTGCGAATATAGTGTTATATGGGATTGACCGGCTCACTGGTTTCGACGTCGTTTGGCTGTTGTAAACACTGTCGAGCAGTTCATGACTTGGACTTTGTTTTCACACCTCATTGCGTTTTATAGATGACGCGAAGCGATCACACACACGTATGATGACTAAATCATTAAAGCTCGATCCGCAGTAGGCTTTAACACGTTTTATAATTCCAGAACTTGTTTACTGTTGAACTTGTTTCTGTGTGTTTGGACGATGGAAAAGATTACATCGATCCCTTAAAAACGCAAAGACGATATCAACTCAAGTATTATGTTTTTACAAAGATTTTCTAAAAATATATAAACACTTGGTACGTTTCACAGTTTTTATTTAACTCTGACAGCTGTTTCAGATTATTAAGCTATTGTCATAGAGACAAGTGTACAACTAAACTAAACAAAGAATGTAAGGGTGGTGAACATGGTTTAGGGTGTGTATCAGGACATGTGTGATGGGTGGGGATGGAGTAGTTAGTGAGAAAGTCAAGTGTCTGTAAAACCTAACTATAATCAGAAGGCAAAATATAAAAATTAACTTAACTAAATAATAATATTTTATCAAGGGGATACCCTGAATTCAATTTGTTCGTTTGTTAAATTTTTGTTATTTTTGATTGATTTTCTAATTCCTAGAATTTCTAATAAATCTATGTTTTTAACCTTTCTGTATGTTGTGCAGTGGTGTTTTTTTTTTTTTTTTTTTTTTTTTTTTTTTTTGGTATATATGAAGCGATTGTGTTGTAAGCAACGATCTGTAAAACCTGTGTTGGCTGTATTTGTTAAAATCGTTTTCTTATGTGTAGAAATGCAATGTCTCAGAGCACGGCCTTGTCCAAAATTTTGTTTAAAAACCTTTGTATTAATATGTTTCACCAAGTTTCCAACGAGTCATCAATCACTATCGTATTACGTCTTTTATAAATACGTAGCTACATATTATATACGTTCTTATCTTACAAATATCATATTCTTTCAGTAGTTAGCAAGCGCTTTTTTCATTTGATACACAAAGTATAAAGGTTTTAAAAAACACAAACGTTTCGTTGTTTCACAATTTACTCTTAACCTATGACAATTATTACAGCCTATTAGGCTATTCTCAAAGAGCTGCTAAGAACAACCAAATAGAAAGAATGTGTAAGGGGTGAACATGTGTTAAGGGTTGTCAACTGTGTTACAGAGAATCGTATCCCCCTCGTCATTCATTTATCTGCGTCTATTCGTTTGTTACCGACAGAAATCTTTTTGCAACTCCTTCATTAAAAGCTGTTATTTAGTTTAGTTAATTTCTAGAATTTGTTTTCCTATTGTACTTAGCTTTTACAGTCATTTGACCTTCCCTATACTAGCTCCTCTACCATACACACCCCACACACATGTCCATACACCTGCCCTTAAAACATGTTCACCACCCTACACATTCTTTGTATTTAGTTTTTTTTATCATATCTTTGAGAATAGCTTAATAGGCTAAAACAATTATCAGAGGTTAAGAATAAATTGTGAAAAAAAAAAATTTACAACCAATAACCAACGTTTGTCTTTCCTAAAAGCTTTGTAGTAATACGTTTCACCAAGTGCCTTCACGAGTCTTCAACAATATCGTGATAGATATGTAGTTGAGTGAGAGCATTTGCTAACATAAGGTCTTAACTTATGTTATAAGTTATAAATTATATTTAGATTAACATATTCAACACACACACATCCATGTCACTTGTATGTTACTTGTTTTGGGTGTATGAAAATTGCTATTATTCATTGCCTTGATTTCAGAAGCAAAATTAAGTGGTTGTTTTTATCTTGAGTTAAGGTAATATTTACAGCTAATTAGTGTCACAATCATTTAGCTTTTTTAAGTTTTATGAAATTATACAATATTCTCATAAACATGGTGATTGGCAATTAATCTAGAGGTCCTGACACTTACAAAATTAATAGACGTAAATTAGAACTCATAACTTATAGTGAAAACAAAACAGGTCCCGCAGAAGTTTCAGAATACTTTTCCATTCTTCTGGTGGCGTGCCAGAATAAGTTGCGTAGTTACAAAGACTCGAACACTTTAGTCGGTATTTGACGCACGCAAGAATAATGTCAACTAATAAAGTTCCGCACTAATTATAACACAACAATCACTTTCCACTAATCCTCAGCAAACACTTGATCCGCACTCTAAGATAGCACCAGGTGTAACTAACTTCTATGCCGGCCGATGATGCTTATATAGGTCCCGCAGATGTTCCAGAATAATTATCGATTCTTTTGGCGGTTTGCCGGCATAATTTGCGTAGGTCGAGAGCTCGAACAGTCTTGAAGCTACTTGGGTTAACGGCCTTGACACAAACACTGCTCTTCCTCGGCTAACCGAGAATGGTGTAGAAACCGCACCATACGACGTTTACAGAGATTTACTCTGGTAATCCGTAGCATATCTTAGCTTGCGTAGCATTGTTTTTAAAATACAATTTAAATCACGTAAATTGCTTGATGCGTCAACTGCAGGTTGACAACATTTAGAATAAAAAAAGTCGTTTCGTATGACTTGACATTTAAAAAAAATATATTTTAGAAATCAATTTTTGTTTGTCAGCACATTCATATTTTAAGTACTAAAATTTTGATTATTCAGTACTTAAGCATGTTGACCTGTCTACACAATCACACCAAGACAAGCTAGTGTGGAAATAGAGTAAGAGAATAAGAAGCAGTAACAAGGAGGAGTGAGACGGATGGAGTGTAAGATACATTACGCTGTCTGAAGCAGACTTTGATAAAGCTTGTTGCTTTTCGATTTCCCCCAACGCGCTCATTTCTCTCTACCTAGCTTTAGATGCAAGGAAATTTACGACGTCTCTGGGTGAAACAAAGCGATTGTTTAGGATATACACACAAGCCTCGCACACAAAGAATTGGTTCACAACACATCACGAGTTTTTCTTTACATTGTATAGCTATATATAGGGAAACACGCGTTTCATGCACCTCAGTATTCAACAAAACCCAGCAATGCAATTATATGACTTTGCGACTAATCAAATTCTAAAATAAAAATATATGATATACACATTTTGCTACGTACGTCAATTATTGCTGACTAATAATTAGGTCTGTAGTTTCAATTTTACTCTGCGGAATCCAGTAGATCACCAAAATTACGACTAAAAATAAGAAGTCAATAAATTAAAAATAAAAACTCGAATCTACCAATTTAAATCAAGAATAAAAACAATACCATTAGAGCTGATAATACAATTAGTTTTGTAGATTTGGTTATTTATATTTAAGACGTTATACTATGTCGAAGCTATTATCCGAAACAGTAAAATTTGGTTACTTCTGGTATTAACCAATTCAACCAAATATCAGTGAATAGATTAATGTTGTAAAATAATTCATACCGTTTTACATTACTGAAAGTAAGTCCTTTGTAAATTAGACTTCCAAGTTTATCTCTGGATGCTATTAATTGTTACAAACAAAAACAGACTTAAATGCGTACTATAATAACCAGCGGTTGATTTCTAAAATTAAAGGTGCTGGAACGCATCATCGCAAACGTTGTACAGACACAAATACGAGTATACAAATATTAGCGTATAAATTTACACCAGGTTATTACAAAGGAACTCTGCATTTGAAATCCTTATAAAACATGTAACATACATATAAACTTAGATCTAAAATGGGAATGAACTTTACTGATATTTCTAAACAGTTTCATCTTCAGGTTAGCCGCACGACAATCGAAAACGTCAGTCATGATAGCGTCATCCCGTAGTCTCAATCAAATTCTAAGTGATGGTTTTGGTGGTTCGGACATTTTAAAAAAGTTTCTATAGTTTCATCATTATTTTTGATCTTTTCTTACTCTTTGTGTTCAGTGCTGTATGATGGTCAGAAATCAGCCCCCTCACATTCACTAAAAGATACTGATATTGATGCGATAGCATATTTCAAGGTAGAAAGACTATCCGAAAAAAGTTTGGAATGCACATATTTACGGAAGCTCCGAATCAGTTGCCTTTCATGTAGTTTTAATTTGGAAGCAAGTTTTTTAATTTCATTTTCCCCATTGGTAATTGTGACATTTTTTGAACGATAGTAGTTAAGATAAAGAATAGTGCTCGTGTTTGATTTTGACAAATGTTTAGTTTTGTAGTGGGGATGATCAGGGGCACAACTGAAAACCTAGAAGTAAATTTTTGTAATAAATAGGTTTTTATTTCATATAGTTTTTCGGTAATTTATTTTTGGATGCAAGAGGTTCCGGAAGGTCGTTCCGGCGCGTTCCTCCTGAAATCAAGCCCTGATAATAACAATATGTAAGAAGCTGTCACATACGCTTCTGTACTTACAAACGGCTTCAGCCTGAGCGGTAGAGAACTGGCGCCACATTAATCAATCATTGCGATATCAATTGATTTCTTAAAAATCGATGAATATAGAATTGTAAAAAAAAACATTTTACTCTTTTAACTCGTTGGTTAAAAATTACAATCGGAAAGATATCGAAAAATATATCTACAAACTTAGAAAACGTAATTAAAGGTGAATCAGAAAAATTATCAGTTTATGAATTCCGATTAACGATTCAGAAATGCCAAATACCTGCTAACAGTCAAACGCGGAATTCTGGTTAACAAAATTTTGATGCAACTATTTCACTAAACGTCTACCAATTTATATCGTGAGAAAAATTTAGTTTAAAAGTAAAAGCATTCGAAGAAAGTAAATAAAATAACAAACTGATTAACAATTATCTATCGACGCTCTGTTGCTCTGTTTTTCAAGAAATATTAAAGGCTTCTGTTAAAAGTAAATATAGAAGCAAGTGTGAGACGGCGTGGGTGTTCAAAGTACGAGAGGATCTCTAGACAAGAACCGCCAACAGTACGGGGAAAGGATGGCAGTCATAAAATTTGCCAACGAATAAATTAAGACTTTGCTTCATTCTCTATTAAACGTCCGTAAAGTGGTTTAAATTTAATGACTCTAATTGAAACCACACAGTTAGTCCGCAATGCTTTTTATGGTCCAGTGATTACAGTCATTAAACGTAAAATTACAACTTTTCTGCTTTCCTACCAACAAAATTAGCTTCCCATGTTAATTAACAAAAGCAATTTTTATATTAAGTAATGGTTTACAAGTAACATCGAAAACAATATATTTTTTTAAAGTCATTAAGAACAACACTAAGTAGTTTTAACAGACACGCATTTGTGTTGTTGTGTGCAAACTAAATAAGTAAATAACTTTAATCGATTGTGAATTCACAATTGCCATTATCACTTCATATACATATACGTGATAAACTTATCACGTTTAACATACATTTCATATTGGTATCTAAGTCACTTCGTTATTTATAAAGTAATATATTACGGTTTCAAGTGAATATCGAGTTTCGGTCTAATGAAAATGCACGTTTTTTGCGACGTTTCAAGATTTATTTTATCTCATATTTATGCCTACAAGATAAAATATAAAGTAACAATAATTATGATGGGAGTTAATTATAATATATAAGTTGTATGGTATTAACAATGGGGTTGTTTTGTATAGAATAACTAAGAGTGCTTAGATATATTTGAGTAAAAAATTACCTTAGATCCGTCGTGTGACTTCGTTTTTTTATTTCAAAAACGCGTTTCGGAACTTATTTTCCAGCTTCAGATTAATTCACTCCGTTGAGGTCGTTAAATGCTAAAATCACATTACTTTGTACTTGCACACGTCCGTACGTGTGCGCACCCTTTAAAGGGCGAGAGTATCCGGTCGGCTTTCGAAGGGTGCACACACATACGGACGTGTGCAAGTACAAAGAATGTGATTTTAACATTTAACGACCTCAACGGAGTGAATTAATCTGGAGATGAAACACATGTTCCAAAACGCGTTATTATAAATAAAAAACGAAGTCACACGATGATATAAGGTAATTTATTAATTTATAAGTACACTACGTTTAGCTTAAGATGCGTTAGTATAGGTATATCGTTAGCAATAAGTATATTTTGAATATAGACAGTGTTGTCTATATGACCAAAAATTTCTTATATTGATCTAATTAATTGTTATTTGTTAATAATCAGAAATTACTATTTTACTTAGCTAATGTTTATAGTTCCATTTTGTTTTAGTTGGCCTCCTGTGTATGTGACTATTTCTCCATCAACCCAAAAACGTCACAACAATATCACTCTAACGAGCGCTTTTGGCTCCTATGGAAAATAATTATAAATTGCTTATTTAAGGTATGTCTCGTGTTTTGTGACCGGATGATACCAAATCACTGTTCAGAGTAGACCTTATAATAGTAGTCTTTATAAAACTAATATCAGAGCGGTCACTTTCCTTTTTTTTATGCTATGAATTTTAGCATTGTTGCGGACTTGGATAAAATATTCTTCTTCAGTTCTTTAGTATGTGAAGTTATCCTTAAATAAATAATACTGGAAAGAGATAAGTTATTATAATGTGATGAAGATGAAATACTTTGGCGAGCGCGATAAACATACAAATTATAAATATCACTCCTAGTCAATGAACTATACTTTTATGATATATTATGACTTCGAACCGGTCACTTTTTCAAATAGGCCTAATAATCTGCACCATTTAATTACAATAATTGTGAATAATATGATTGCATTTTAAAAATTCGTAAACCGTCGCAAGCCCTGTAATACTCTGTGAGACCACTTGGCTATATCACTTCATAAAACTTAAAAACCATAAATGTTTGTGATACTAATGTAGCTGCAAATGTTTTTCTTTAACTCAAGGTAAAATATCGGTATGGAGAACTATACATGACTTCCATGTTCTAAGATTTATATTTAAAATCATTTTCGAAATGAAATATGTCCATAGAAACTACTTCTTTCTTCAGCAACAGTACTGTGGTCACTAACGTATACCACCTCACGTTAGCGCACTCGATTTTCACTGATGATGGCAGTCGATAGCACTGCCGAAACGTCTGGTTTCGCAAAAAAAATTGGACCACGGCCAAACAGCCCGGGAAGAAATTTAAACAACAAAATTCTTCTTTGTTGCCCATAATGTAGTACATACATAAACATTATCCCCTCCCCCTTAAACTATAATTTTCATTTATATAAAATTACCCCCAACCCCTTCATCTACCCTTTTAATTTATACATATTTCATCTACCTTTCTACAATGGATTATTATGACCTACTTTTCAGGATACTTTATCAAAATTTAAGTACTTTACTCTTGTCAAAACATAAAACGTTGCTGATAAACTATTCCTTACCCCCAACCGATTTTTACCAAAATCAAAAGAACTTGAGCCCTCTACAACTCAGGCACATATGCAAAAAATTATTTGATTCTGTTTGAATTTGCGGCAGTTGTCGTTCGTCATATAAAAAATTACTCTTGTTAAAATATAAAACGTTGCAGGTAAACTACACCTTCCCCTTAACCGATGTTCACCAAAATCAATAGGCCTTGAGTCCTCCAAAATTCAGGGCGTATGCAAGAATCTATTTGCTTCTGTTTGAATTTGCGGCAGTTATCGTTCGCCATAAAAAAAATTCTACACACACACGCACAGACACACACACAGACACTTTTCGAAAAATGACTTTTCTTCATGTTTTGAGATAGTAGAATCACAATCCGCTCTTATCTCGAACACGTTTTTTTTCGCCATCACCATACTTCCATTTCCTTATGGAACATGGAAGTAAAAGAACCACTTAATTTTGCTGCTGAAATCAAAGCAAGAAGAAATAGCAATTTTCATACACCCAAAAGATGTACCATAAAAGTGACATGGATCTGAGTATATGTGTGTGTGTGTGTGTGTGTGTCTTTTGAATATGTTAAAGCCAATAAGCCTTTAAAGCAATCTCTGTTGTAAGACTCTGATGTGCAATGAGCGCGATTTCCTAGAAGCCTACTAAGCGCCTTAGGATCGAATCTTAAAAGCTTTGACAGATGAAAGTGATGTAGTGTGCTAAATGCAAGCAGTGATGTTTGTAATATAATTACATATGTTTTGGAATATTTTAAGTAAATTTGTTTGAAACACTCAGATAGAATAAATATTGAACCATTGCGTATCAGATTTAGCGTGTTTTAAAACATTACGTGTCCTTACACAGGATGTCCTTATACCTGCTGTATAACGTGTTAAGCACTGATTTTAACTACTTTTTGTTGAAAACATTAAAAAATAGCCTTTCCTAACTAATTAAGTTTTTTCCGGTCACAAAGAAAATAAATGGTTTTGCAAGAGTTTATTTTGTTCAAGAAAATCGAACACGTTGAGCAAGTAGCCTATTCACAATTAATCAACTGCATGGATAGCAACTTCAATATTCAAATAGCATGGACCTGATAACAGCGAACTTTCAGTGTCCTATCTCAATTGGTTTCCAAATTATTGAGCGTTTCGTACAAACTTATTTTAGCGATGCCGCTTAGTACTGCAACACTGTCCGTTACCGTGTCTCCCTTAGGAGCACTTTTTCATCATCATCAGCCTGGGCTCTACAACCCTTGGCGAGTCTAGGCCTGCTCCAAGAGTCGATTCCATTCCTCTCTATTGCATGCCCTGGCTTTCCAGTTTCTTATGTTCAGCATTCCGAGGTCCTCCTCTATCAGGTCTTTGAATCTACTTTGAGGTCTTCCCCTTTGTCTACTATCCATTGTTTCATGTAGAAAAAATGTTTCGTAGACCTAATCAAAAATCTAACCAACCTTAGCCTGTGTATTTTGATTATCCTGACAATGTCGTGCTCTTTGTAAAGATGCTGTAATTCATAATTTTAGGGTCTGCGCCACAATACATTTTCTTGTACTCCTCTAAATATTGTTCTTAGAATCCGTCTTTCACAGCAACCTAGAATTCTCTCGCTATTTTTTGTCGTTGTCCGGGTTTTTTAAGCATATGTCAACACTGGCCTGATAAGTGTTGAGGGACACTTTATAGTTATAACCTATAATATATTTAATCAACGATTGAACAATGCAATGGGGTGAGAGATTATGACAAAGGAACGTGTTGTACGTAAGCATTAACAAAACGTACCAAATATAAAAATAATTGTCAGTAACAATATGATTTTTGAACACAACTAGCGTTAAAAAGTTTTGTTTATGCTTATGTAAAGAAAGCATTGTAGAAACAAACAATTGGGTACATAAAGGAGCTGTGGAAATTGATGAATTAAAACAAGTTATTTTATAACGTTTAATTTAATTATGAAACAGAGATGTGAAACATTTAACATTCATTTGCATCCATTGTAATACTGCTGCGTTGTGAGGGTTGACTTCGTTAGCGTGCGCCGCTTTGTTGTAGCTTCCTGGTCAAACCAAGCGTCATTGAAGCACCGTTTCAAAATCAGTTTACTGTATGCGACTTGCATTTACAATTAATATGTAATTTATCTTTTGTGTTTTTCTTTTATTGGTAAATCCAATAGTTAAATAAAATATATTGTTACCCAATGCGAAACGTTCTGCCACATTGGAGTACGTTGATCAATTTTTTTCTCGGCTGTGCCAGTAGATTCCAGCTGTAATGTTTGTGTGCGTACATATTGGTGCTTTGTGATGATAGACAATTACGTGACAATTATCACGCGCCAACAGTCGAGACTATTTAACATCGCAACGGTCGGGCACTGTGTTCAAGGCCAGCGATAAGACTATTTCTAATGGATTCGAGAGCGCCTGTTTTACACGCCATCAAAAAATTGACAGATTATTCTGGCATCTCAGCTGTATATAAATATAAGCATACAGCGACGGTCAGTTGAGTTTAGTGGCGATTTATTCATGTGCGGTTCGAGTGTATTGTGCCAAAGTGTTATAATTGTGCAGGAGTCTGTCAGCTGATATTACTATTGCGTGTGGATACACTTTGCTCGGATTATCGTACAAGTTGATTATAAACTGCATTTGTAATTAATTAAAGCTGGTGATTAGTGACTTCGTTGGTGTCTTGTATTTTGTTTTCCACTGTACCATACGACGATTAGGGAGGCCGTCGTTACAATATTTAGTTCATTAGGAAAACGATAGAATATATTAACTTTATTAAACCTAGTTCCCAGTCATATCAAGGTTTCATTTAAATATACCAGAGCTGTCCAAAATTGGTGGAGCTACTTTTAACATAATTTGGCACTGTGCCACATTGTAAACTCAATAAAAGATATCTATCAGTTGAACTGTATGTCCAATGACCAAGAGAACTATTCACAATGTATTTAGAATTAATATTAGGTAATTACCTGTATTAACGTCCGTCTTGTGACTTATTTGGTTTTTCCCCTAAAACGACGCGTTTCGAGAATAAATTCTCATCATCAGGTTCAAATTCTATAAAAACATCAAATTCACCCAAAAGGGGTCGTCAACTAGATAAAATACACAAACACAAAAAACACCACACATAATTCAACACCGACACAGTCCGATGCGCATCGGCTCGTTGCCGACGACCAACTCACAATGACTGACGGCCAAGTGTGTAAACTTGTACCTACACCACGTCAATCATGAAGCGTGTTGTATCTGCCGAGCGACGCTTAACGATTTTAGTGATCTGCAAAACACAAAGAAGTAGGGCAAGTTTCTATAAAATTTGATGTACGCATTTTGTGCGCTACAATATGATTAGTCAAGAACCTGTTACATCCGTTCTATAAGCACAAACACACACACACACGCGTTTCTAAAAATGACTTTTTCATGTCTTGAGGCTAGTTCAATCAGAATCAGCCATTATCTCAGACACGACTTTTTTCGCGATCACTATACTTCCATATTCTTACGGAACATGGTGTATGTCCAATGGTGTTATTTCTGTTTGTGAATATAACTACTGAGACAAATTTATTAATTAAACTTTACGGAATTATCGTAGGAAATAAGATATCTATATATACGTTTTTTTAACCTTTGGGAAGCACAGAATGAACACATTTCTTAATACTAGTACGAAAACAATTTTCTGATCTCACTACATAGTACGTGTAAATTAACGTAATGAAATTTGTTGACATAATAAAATACGTTATGCTACTTTTCGATAAAGAAGTGATGATACCAGAATTACGTGCCTTCGAACGTTGAACACAGGAGTACTCATCATGCCTGTTGTAACATATGGTTATATTGCACTCATCAAATGAATTATGAATCTATAGATTAAAATTTATATATGTATGTGTTGCATTTATATAGCGCATAAATACATGCAAGTAATTATTCATGATTAAATAGTCAGTTGTCATTATGAAACGTGATGTTTGGAATTTAATTATTCCGCGTTATTATATATCAATATACCATAACCACTACCACTATTGTGAACTAAATAGTTAGCGTATTAAGTAGACAGCTTTGTGTCAGTAGCGCAAAATCATATTATGTATCAACATCATCTACATGTAGGGTCTATTATAGAATCCTACAACTTATGTGTCTCTGCATACAAGCACACATAAATATTTTTCAAATAGATCGTTCCGTTCTATACCTTTATACCATTTTATACCACTTCCCATTTAGTGTCATCGATTTATAGAGAGTTTCATTTTTAGGACTGCTGACAATAAAGTTTAGTGTTGATGATGCGGTATACGGTTTGAACAGTGTTATTTTATCTGGAAATAATGTCACTTGATGCTGATTTCCTAAACTTTGCTATGAATAGAATTCCTATGATTAAAATTAACTCCCGGGCTGTCTGGCTGTAGTCCAAAGTTTCTGACAAAACCACACTGTTTATTAAACCAAATTTTCCCTAGCGTTTTTTTCAATTTTGCTTTAATTTTTAAATACTTAAAAAATTCCCTTACATTTTTATATTTACCTGCTTGCAATTCGCATGTTTTATTCTTCGTATTGTTTAAATTAGCAGCCATCCTTACTATTTCTTTTATGAATTTGCTAACTGCTATAATTTTTTTATTGTTCGACTAAGCTTTTCGTCATTACTGACATCTTCAAGTCTTAAACAACGTTGTTTAAGACCTGAAGATGTCAGTAATGACGAAAAGCTTAGTCAAAAAAAAAAAAAAAAAAAAAAAAAAAATTATCGCAGTTAGCAAATTCATAAAAGAAATAGGAAACATTATTATCCGCGCTCTACAGTTTATACTGCAGACCATCAGAGGTCACCATCAGTGTCGGTAACAGTTGGCACGGTGTCCTCCACTCTACCTCATAGTAGAGATTAGGCTCTGTCATAGTCTCTACCTCATCACTAGGGTGAATTGTTACCGTGCCAATTGTTGCCGACACTGATGAGAACCTTCGATGGTGAGTGCAAAACGCCTGTCATTAAGAACTCTAGACGACGGCCTAACAGCACTGCTAACAATGCTTCAAACTCATTCTGTGAATACTAGTCACTCACTACATTAATACAAAGGTTTAAAAAAAAATCGGTATGGAGAAGCATACATGACTTCCATGTTGTAAGGTTTATGTTAAAAAAATTTTTACTTGAATTCGGTTCGGTAATTTCTAAATTTCGCACATCCTCAAACTAATTTCACTAATTAGAGCTATATTTGTTATTATGGGGTAGTCGTTTAATATAATGTTATTTTCAGTCACTTTATCCATAAAAATTAGGTAGGCTTACTTTGTTCTTATAAAGAAACCGAACGTGATGTCTGAAATTTAATTATTCCGTGTTATTAAATATCAATATAGCATAACCATTACCACTTTTGTGAACTAAATAGTTAACGTATTAAGTAGATTGTGTCAGTAGCGTAAAATCATATTATGTATTAACATCATCTACATATAGGGTCTATTATAGAATCCTACAACTTAGATGTCTCTGCATACAAGCAAACATACATATTTTTCAAATAGATCGTTCCGTTCTATACCTTTATACCATTTTATACCACTTCCCATTTAGTGTCATCGATTTATAGAGGTTTCATTTTTAGGACTGCTGACAATAAACTTTAATGTTGATGATGCGCTATAATGGTTGTACAGTGTTATTTTATATGGAAATAATGTCACTTGATGCCGATTTTCCAAACTTTGCTATGAATAGAATTCCTATGATTAAAATTAACTCCCGGGCTGTCTGTCTGGCTGTGGTCCAAATTTCTGACAAAACCAGACGTTTCGGCAGTACCACTGACTGCCATCTTCAGTGAAAAAGAGTCAACACTAGCGTGGTATGTAGTACGTTAGGACCACACTACTGTAGGTTAGGACCACGTTTTCACTGAAAACGGCAGTCAGTGGTACTGCCGAAACGTCTGGTTTGGTCAGAAACTTTGGACCACGGCCAGACAGCCTGGGAGTTAATTTTAATCAAAATTACACCGGCCGTGTAAGTCTTCGCACAACTTTAGAGTTCCTAAGGATTTCACGGCCGACGCGACGTCCACATAGTCGGAAACATTATTCTTCGTATTGTTTAAATTAGCAGCCATCCTTACTATTTCTTTTATGAATTTGCTAACTGCTATAATTTTTTTTATTGTTCGACTAAGCTTTTCGTCATTACTGACATCTTCAGGTCTTAAACAACCTTTTTTTTATTTTATTTTTTTTATTTTTCCGCCATGTTTTTCACTTGGTTTGCTACTTTGCTTTTGTTATTAATTTTAATTTTTGCGTATTTTGGAGTTATTTTATTAATTAATCACTGTTTATTAAACCAAATTTTCCCTAGCGTTTTTTTCAATTTTGCTTTAATTTTTAAATACTTAAAAAATTCCCTTACATTTTTATATTTACCTGCTTGCAATTCGCATGTTTTATTCTTCGTATTGTTTAAATTAGCAGCCATCCTTACTATTTCTTTTATGAATTTGCTAACTGCTATATAATTTTTTTTATTGTTCGACTAAGCTTTTCGTCATTACTGACATCTTCAGGTCTTAAACAACGTTGTTTAAGACCTGAAGATGTCAGTAATGAAAAAAAAAAAAAAAAAAAAAAAAAAAAAAAAAAAAAAAAAACAAGCAGTTAGCAAATTCATAAAAGAAATAGGAAACATTATTATCCGCGCTCTACAGTTTGTACTACAGACCATCAGAGGTCACCATCAGTGTCGGTAACAGTTGGCACGGTGTCCTCCACTCTACCTCATAGTAGAGATTAGGCTCTGTCATAGTCTCTACCTCATCCCTAGGGTGAATTGTTACCGTGCCAATTGTTACCGACACTGATGAGAGCCTTCGATGGTGAGTGCAAAACGCCTGTCATTAAGAACTCTAGACGACGGCCTAACAGCACTGCTAACAATGCTTCAAACTCTTTCTATGAATACTAGTCACTCACTACATTAATACAAAGGTTTAAAAAAAAAATCGGTATGGAGAAGCATACATGACTTCCATGTTGTAAGGTTTATGTTAAAAAAAATTTACTTGAATTCGGTTCGGTAATTTCTAAATTTCGCCCATCCTCAAACTAATTTCACTAATTAGAGCTATTTTTGTTATTATGGGGTAGTCGTTTAATATAATGCTATTTTCAGTCACTTTATCCATAAAAATTAGGTAGGCTTACTTTGTTCTTATAAAGAAACCGAACTATGCAGATAATCATCCCTCCCCCGAAGCTCTCCGAATTCACTCATGGACCCTGAGCATCTTGCAGAGGGTTCATTCCCTAAAGACGAAAAGTCTGTCGATGAACCGTTCCTGTGTACACACGTGCAGTTACATTTCACAGCGATCCACGGGAAGCAAATCGCTGTCCACGCTGGACACTTTTTGGGCTTGCACGCGTTGTGTTGGTGTGGGTTTCGGCACTTTCCATTTAAAAAGCGTGCAAATGTAGCAAAATAAACATGCGTGACGCCAGAAATAACGCGAATTGTGTGTGTGTCTTGCCTGCCTTTTTATTGCGGTAATCACAGTAATAAAATGGAAACGTAAACATTACATAATTGAGATATGCTTGCCTGCCACAAACGATATATTTTCTCTCATACATGATTTAAATTAAAATGAAAAAATATAGAATTTTTTTAAAGTGAAATGAAGTGTTTCCATAGAAACTACTTCTTTGTTGTCAATAACGTATTACACATATAAAACTTATAAAATTTACTTCCTCCATCATCAACTACTATTTTAATTTATAAAAAAAATTACACCCTCACCCCTTCATTTCTAGATATTTCTAGATTTTACACCCTTTTCATTTCTAGATATTTCATCTACCTTTCTACAGTGGATTATTATGACCTTCTTTTCAGGATACTTTATTTATCAAAATTAAGCACTTTACTCTTGTTAAAACGTAAAACGTTGTTGGTAATCTACCCCTTTCCTTTAACCGATCTTCACCAAAATCAACAGGCCTTGAGTCCTCTACAATTGAGAGCTGTATGCAAAAAATTATTTGATTCTCTTTGAATTTGCGGCTGTTATCGTTTGCCATAGAAACAATTCTACACATAGACAGACAGACACACACACAGACACTTTTCGAAAAATGACTTTTTTCATGTTTTGATGGTTGTACAATGAGAATCTGCCGTTATCACGAACACGATTTTTTTCGCCATCACCATACTTTCATTTCCTTATGGAACATGGAAGTAAAAAACATACAAACAGTTGGTAAGTTTCACAGTTTATTATTTACCTCTGACAGCTATTTCAGCTTATTAAGCTATTCTCAACGAGATCACAGGAATAACTAAACTAAGAAAGTAAACATGGTGAACATGTGTTTAGGGTGTGTAAGCTGCAGGGGGTGGAGGAGGGAAGGTCAAGTGTCTGTAAAAACTAAGTATAATCGGAAGGCAAAATATAAAAGTTAACTAAACTAAATAACAACTTTTAATAAAAGCACTACACAGAATTCAGTTTGTTCCTTTGTTAAATTTTTGTTACTTTTTATTGTTTCCTAATTTCTAGAATTTCTAATCAGTTACTTTTTTTACCTCTTTGTATGTCGTGCAGTAGTGTTATGTTTTTTGTATCTAAGAGGTGACTGTGTTGTAAGCAATGACTTGTCAAACCTTTATTGACTGTATTAGTTAAAATCGCTTTCTTATGTTCAGAAATTTGATGTTTCGTAGCGCGCCCACATTGTCCGATATAAATAGCATCGCACTCTGCACATATATATTTTAAAATACACTGTTATAAAAGCTGTTATTTATTTCAGTTAATTTTATATTTTTTCTTCTAATTATACTTAGTTTTTACAGACACTTGACCTTCCCACTAGCTTCTCCACCCCACACACGAGTCCGGATACACACTCTAAACACATGTTCACCACCCGCGCTTTCTTAATTTAGTTGTTTCTATAACCTCTTTGAGAATAAGCTGAAACAGCTGACAGAGGTAAATAATAAACTGTGAAACTTACCAAGTGTTTGTAAATTGTACTGATGACGACGAGTCATCAACCAATATCGTCACTACATTAAGTATCACTCTGCCACTTCTTTCTCTCTCTCTCTCTCTCTCACACACACACACACACACACACACAAGTACAATATATCTCACCTCGTATGTGTATGTAATTATATACATATAGTTAAATTATCAAGCACTCGTTTAAACTAACATAGTACGCAACAGTATTCAAGGCAACAGGCGTTACAGTGACACACGCTCAATGGATTTGCAAGCAATTATTCCGACATCAGCAGCAAACATACACTTTGTAAGTGATAAACAAATGGCAGACAATTCCAAGAGACTGTGCGCACGTAATACGGCTAAGAGTTAAATAATATTACAACAAAGTTTCATGTAACATAATTACGTGTAAGTTTCATGTACGTCAGGCCCACAGTACTGTGGTGAAGACTAAGGATGTCCCGCGATGCTTATAAATTCATTAATTTATAAACCCCCCCCCGGCGTTATATTTTATTCGTATTATATTTCATTCATACGACACCTCGCGTTAGGTTTGACTCGAATACATCCACTGAAGATGGCAGCCAGTGGTGCTGCTGAAATGTTTGGTTATAATGAAACCTGGGACCACGGCCAAACAGCCCGGCAGATAATTTAAATACAACTGACACCGGCCGTGAAAGCCTTTGAATAATAACTAATAATCTTCCTATAAATATGTTGTGCCTAATTTAATTTAGAGTGTAAAACAGTTTCTAAAGGGCGTGATCAAATGTACTAAATGTAAATGTGTAAAGATTTGTTGGAGACGTGTTAGAATTCTCCTGTTAACACGGCGCAGTGAAACTTTACAAAGTCAAGAGATACAAAGTCAAAACACGGCACAATATATAATCCATAGGGTGAAGTACTTACTGTCAGACTGCTGAGGCAAACAGCTGTAACTTGCGAAGTTTTGGAGAACAAAAACGTGATACGCTATTAACGCAAACTTAGTCGCCTCCAGCTACGCCGTGTAAATAATAATTTGTCACAAGTTTTTTTTAACAGTTTCACCATCGTTACATCTTAAACAGCACTTTTGGTATTAAGGTAAACATATTTTGTCATAATGTACTAGACTTTTGTAGATACACTTAAAATGACTACACTTTAGGTCTACTTCATACAATTAAGGACATTGTACATATTTTTTTAATCTTCTATTGTGGTGTATTCATTGTTCATAACCTTAAGATACCATACATATGATTTATAATAACATTTTAATTACTCACATTTTTAATTTCGATCGATTTCGGCCATAGACCATCGTCAGGACATATATATTTTTTCCACTCGCGGTCACAGTATTGCAAAACATTTACTATTTACAAAAAAACGAATTCGTAAACACTGATTAATGCTTGTAAAACGTACGTTTGTGTCCAAAGTTTCTCGAGAACTGATTTTGTTGCGCAGTGTTTATGTTTACATTCAGGTCTATATAAACATATCAGCTGATTATTGTATGTTGATTTTATTTTGCCGCAATATCTCAAATGTGATACGGTTTTTGAAGCCTGTCATTATGTTCAATAGCTTTTCGTGGCCCTCAGATTTTTTTGTAAATAGTAACTGTTTTACAATATTGTGACTGCTGTGATGATGTTTATAAAAATAAAATAATAAAGACAAGTTTTTTATTTAAAATCTCACATTAAAACAAAAAATAAACCCCTAAAGAAAATGATAAAGTAATACCGCAATAATACCCAAAATAAATAGTTTAAAACCAAAAAAGAATTCGAGAATAAAATTGAGATAACACCCCTTAATAATTAACCCTGCTTTAACTTGCCGAAACCGGCATCAACACGCAAAATTACACGTGAATGAGACTAATAATAGTATTAAATTGCAAATTTAAAAAAAAAAACATAACGGTCTACAATAATTAATTAAGAAGTAAAATATACCATAGTATAATTAAATATGTCAGGGAATAAACGAATAGATATTAAGCGGAATGTGGAACTACTTTTATGGTGAAGCGTAAACTCCGCGCAGTTAACTTACCTGTTCTGACATAGTAAATCAGTCGAGATGGAGCGTTCTCGTTGTAAACAGTACATACCGGAACCATGCCCCAAAAGTACGACAATATTTGTTTTTTTTTTTAAAGTATAGATTTAACAAGGTGCAGAGGAATGTAGCGGTAAATTAGTGTGTCATAAAGTAAACATGTAATCTATAAAGAAAATAGGACTAAATAAGTGTGCGGGATGACATCTCTACTGACTAGTGTGTAAGATATCAATGTTTGTTTAAAATAGAAAGGTACGAGGTACCTAAAGTGAGAACCTTTTATCAATAATGATGTGACGTGTATTTCTGTGGCAAACAAAAACATTAACTTGAGTTATACTACTAAAGAGGCTTAGCTACCAGACTTCTGAGAACAGCATACCAGCTTCATAATGACCGAATCACTTCAGGAATTTCAGCAGGAAAGAAAACTACAATAAAGATCGACCATCTCTGGACACCCCAAGGACCAAGGAGCAGGACACGGAGTAAACATCAGAATAGCAAGGTGACGCAAAAGCCTATCTTCCGTGGTTAATTAACATTCAAACAAATGATTTGTAAAAGACACTTTAAATAACAATATAAAAGACTTTAATAATAGTCACTTTGTAACATGTAGTATGTCATACGATTAAAAAATGTTTGTAGTAGCAAGCTTATATTATAAAGCTTCTCTGATACTAAAAGTTAAATCAAGTTCATTCTTCAAATTGCCCCCCAAATAGTATGATAGTTTATGAGCAAGTGAGCTTTACTTACAAACCAGTTTAATATCCCGGATCCGTGGAAAATGCTAGCATATAACATTCCTTATTTTGAGGGCCCCTTCAGAAAATATGTTGTAAACTGTAAACTATATATTAAGAAAACCTTATAGTGAAAACCTCATGTAGAGCTGTTAAAGAAATCGTTTAATAAAGAGATGTCATTACATAACACTTAATACTGAGTGAATAAATCATCAGACACCCCTGTAATATTTCCTTTAATTCTAACTACAGCTTGTAAAATTAATAATTAGAACTTGGTTACGACTATGGCAGCCTATGCAATTGATCCGAGGCAATTAAGCACAGGTTCCCGATGTTATAACGCAGGTAAGACGTTATACTGCGAGTGCACAGAGTACATGTCCTGGCGATGGTCTACGGCCGAAATCGATCAAAAATAAAAATGTGAGTAATTAAAACTTTAATAAAAATTATATGTACGGGACCTTAAGGTTATGAACAATGAATACACTACAATAGAAGACTGAGATTATAGGTTACACTAGTAAGCAATGAGTGTCTGTATATTATAAAAACAATATATCATTTTTTTATAACATTATATTTTTTAGTTAAGTTGCTAGTAATAGTGTCGGGAATAGAAATGTAACATAAAAGTTATTTTTATAATCAGGAAACAAAGCGTATATTACTAAATGGCACGTGTAAAAAGTACAACAATTATAGACGCTCACTAATCGAACTAACATAATATGCAAAAATTTTCGAAACTCACTAAATTGATACACTACACAACATGGATTTGCAAGTATTTATTCCAACGTACACTTTGCATGTAGTAAACGAACACCATAAATTGCAGAATAGGGTAGGCAATATTGTGGCATGGCCTAGAGGTAACCCAAAACATTACACTCCAAGGACTAGGCTTTAGATCTGTTCCGAAACCCATCTCCTACTCGGTCTACCGACATCTGTCTTCCCAGTAGGGCGAAAACCCAAGGCAGCCACAGGTAAACGGATAATCAGTTCAAGTTTTTACATCTTCTTCTGTGGTCTTCAATCTTCTGGTGCAACAAGACAATGTTTAAGTCTCGTCTAATATCCTCGTTCCTTCGCCGATCCAAGAGAGAATAACCATGCATTCCCCTTAAAAATTTCATTTTGGCTGCTTAAATCCTCTGCACGTCAGTTTTACCATGTCTCACTAGCATACAGGAATGTGGGGACAGCCACAGTTTTATAAAATTTTATTCGGGTATCCGTCCGTGTTTTATTTTACAGGTACCTATGAATCGTTCCACAGATGCGTCTAAATTTTGTTAGCTTACTATCCCAATCAATATCAGTTCAATATGAGATATTACAAGCCAGGTAATTAAAATGACTAACCTGATCCAAAATCTGATTATTCATGACTATCTTAGTTCTTAAAAGATACCATCGTTTTAGATTTTGTAGCACAGATCTGTAGCCCATAGTCTTGTATGATGCTATTGAATGTAAATATCGCCCGCTGTAACTGGTCTTCTGTTTTCTGTATCATTACCTTGTTATCTGCATAAAGCAATCCACTCACATGAATATTTTGGTGAAGTGACATTCCCGAGTCTACATTAGCTGTCCATCGCCGAAATATGTCGTCCATTTAGATACTAAAAGTATCGTGAAATAGGGCACTCTTCATTGTCTCACACCTTCATTTGTAGGAAAATATCACTTAAAATAAAATTTTGTTGGAGATAATTTGTGCATTCTTACTTGATTTAATGTAATTAGTAACCTATTAATAATTTTTATGATTTCATATGCCTGTACATAAGCATAGTTATATAAGCTAGCGTGTGGTTCAGCTGATTTAGATGCAACCGCTCCCCTCTCGCAAGGCAATCGCAAACTAGCGAGACGTAACCTCCCTAGTATAAACCGTCCCCAACTATGCTGTTCGCATCCGGCGTTAAACTGTAGGTCCCATATACCTGTGAGAGACTCCGTAACACACGCATCACGGGTATATGCGGGGAGGGTACAAACCAGTCGAAAGACTGACGATTCTTTCCGACAAAGCTCTAACGAGCGAAAGACAGTTTAAGCAGTAAGGTAAAAATTTTATGATTTTTGTCAATAATAATTTGTGTTCCGCGTCAGTATTATTTTATGTTGTTAGTTGATAACAAAGGACACGTCATGGTCAACAAAATCTAGGAATATTATGAGGATTAAAAAATTGAATGACAAAATATTTTGGGGTTGCAAAGGGCAAAATAAGAAAAAAAAAATACAAAACAGAAAGAATATACATTTCACAACGAGTATACCCGTACAAATATTATGGTAAAATACTTATAATGGTTTATATTGCTAGGAATAATGTGTGTGTGCGTACATATTGGTGCTACTTTGAGATGAAAGACAATTACGTGACACTTGTCACGGGTGAACAGGCGAGGCTGTTCCAGACCTCACCGGTCTGCGCACACTGTGTTCAAGGCCAGACACGACACTGTTTCTAGTGGCTTCAAGAGCTCCCGTAAGAGGCAATTGTTTAACACGTCATCCAAAAGTGACATCTTATTCTGGCATCTCAGCGGGGGTATAAACATTAGCATCCAGCGACGGGAAAACAGTTTACTCAGTGAGTTTAAGTGGCGATTTATTCAAGTGAGGTTCAAAGTGTTGTGTCGAAGTGTTATTGTGTTATAACAGTGCGGGATTCTATCAGTTGACAACATCATTGCGTGTGGACAAATACACTGTATTTGTGATTAATTAAAGGTGGTGATTAGTAACTTGATTGGTGTCTGTAATTTTGTTTTTCACATTCGACGATCAAGAATACCGCCGTAACAATATAACTTTTGTATAGTTCTCATTAGCATTGTTGTCTTGTGGATCGTTGGACTTTAGTCATATTATCTGTTTATTACCAAAGGGTTTTTGAAGGAATAACACTTAGAATCCAGTTTCTACTACATGAACGATACTGAAATAATTCAGTGGACAATATCTGTCACGTTATACAAACTTACGTGCAGTGGCTTTCAGAACGTGTAACAGCTTCGATCACCACCTTACCTGTGGAAACAACAAACAAGTTGGTTACTACGAATAGGTATACATATTATACTTCATATATTATCTTACACGGCCGAAGTCAATGTTGTTAAAATTCCTTCACGGGCTGTTTGGCCGTGGTCCATAGTTTTCTACAGACGTTTTGGGGCAGTGTCATCGACTGCCATCATCAGTGTAAAATCGAGTTACGCTAACGTTAGGTGGTAGATGTTAGTGACCACAGTACAGTAGGCTGATTCCTGTAAAGCCTAGGTGGAAGTGCTTCAGAACACCGGACGGCTGCCTTCACATCAGTCCCCAATCAAGACCGCTTCACCAGGAAATTCGGACCTTCTAAAAACCACTGCTGTTGGATCTCTTAGCAGTATTTTTTATGTTTCTGGGTCCAGTCGATTCTCGATCTTCCTTTGGTACTCCTCGGTGTATCACTGCCGAAACGTCTGTTGTTGTAGAAAACTATGGACCACGGCCAAACAGTCCGAGAAGGAATTTTTACAAGGTCAACATAATGTCTCGTAGTATAGTTATGTCACTGTGATAATTACGTTAGGTTGATTACGTTCGGTTGTACAAACAGTCAAACTAAAGTAACTTTTATCTACCTGTCTCCCTTAAACATCTTACATAAATTACGTCCGCTCTGGAAAGATAGGCTATAATCTTTAAATTGTTAAAAGCTATTGGCTACGGATAAGTCGGAATTTTTGAAAATTTTAGGATTAAATTAACTGAGTTAAAAACTGTTAAAACCAAACCTTTCCTTTGGTATAAACGGTGAGCCTTGACCAAGAAGAAGACATAGACTATGAGTCAGAAAGACAAAGCAAATGAAAAAAGTGGTTAAATGATTATCGAACCACACCGGCTGTTTTTAATGCTATCTAACGTGGCGTAGAAAGTCAGTTTTGCAAGAGATCCCTGGCATGTTAACTTCTGTAGCTAAGTACCTTACCATCTTCTTCTGATAGTTCCTATCAGTTTCCGATATTGGATATCATACAGACTATTTTAACTTTCTGTACTGCTGCACGGAATAAGTCGGTTGTATTCATGCAGCCCATGGATTCTCGGTCGCCCAAACCCCTCTCTTTCCCTATAGTATGTAATGCAATACGTAAAATCTCTGTTTATTTCTCATGAGATGTCCCAGATACTGAAGCGTTCTTATCTTCCCTGTGTTAATAACTTACCTTTCATTTTTCGTCTTTCTAAGAACTCAACATTAGTTATATGTGGTGTCCATGAAATGCTCAGTATTATACGGTAAACCCACATTTCGAAGGATTCCAATTACTTTACCATAAGTACATAATATATTTACCGAGGTGGCAACACTGAGGGGTTTCACATCAGAACAGAGTTGGCTAAAGGCTTTTAAAACACACAAACACTTGGTAGTTTTACGATATATTCTTAACCACTGACAATTGTTTCAGCCGACTAGACTATTCTCTAAAAACTGGTAAGAACTACTGAGATCAAAGAAAGATATTTTTTATTATGGAATTTATCAAATATACTGTGCAGACTGCGATGATATTTATATCAGATTATGTGGCCGTGCTCTCAAACATAGCATTTCTGAACATAAGAAAAGCGATTTTAAATACAGCCAATACAGGTTTTACAGAACATTACTTAAAACACAACTACTTTACAGACACAAAAAACATAATACTACTGGACACCAAAAACAAATGTTTAAAAATGGATTTACTAGAAACTTTAGAAATAGGAAAAGCAATTAATAGTAACGAAAATTTAACAATCGGACAACCTTAATTCTTGATATCTCCTTTATTTAAAAATGTTATTTCGTTCAGTTGATTTTCATATTTTTCTTTCCCTTTGTACTTATTTTTTATAGTCACTTGACCTTCCTATATTAGCTCCTCCACCATACACACCCCACACATGTCCTTATACACACCCTTAACACATATTCACCACCCTACACTTTCTTTGTATGCAGTTGTTCGTAGCAGCTCTTTAAGAATAGCTTAATAGGCTGATACAATTGTCAGAGGTTAAGAATGAATTGTGATACTTACCAACTGTTTGTGTGTTTTTAAAAACCTCTGTAATAATATGTTTCACCAAGTGACCAACAATTCTTCAATCAATATATTGACGAGTTGGCCAAAACATGTGCAATTTCACTTATTTACACATAGCCAGAAATTATATACGGACTACATAGAATTCTGACTAAAATTTGGTGTTTAAATAACAGTTAAATAGCGCGATATTTACTTTGAAAGCTTGGACATGCCGAAAGTGTTCTCTGCTATTTTTTTCTATACTAATTTCCTACTGAGCAGTTTTCTTATAACGTTTTCCTATCTTTCTTTGCTAACACATTTTCCTCAAAACGTCTTCTGTATTAGAAAAATTAAACACCTATTTAATAGGTATAGAAGTAGCCTCTCTGCGACCCCAAAGGTGGTAGCTATAATGCTCAAGGAGACGGTAATACCAAAGAGGCTTTTGAGATTATTTTAATTTAGAGTAAACGAGGAGAGCTCACTTTTCATTTAACATTGTATTTTATTTCATTCATACGTTTTGCTTAGTGTTACCAAGTGTACTTGTAACAGACTGCAAAAATAAAATAAAGCTTATGCAAAATTTGATTCAGCACGAGGAGATACTCAGCGTTTCTCAACGGACAAACAATGTCATTTGGCATTTTTGTTTTAGGTTCGTCGTCTGAAAACGCCACCCTGGTTGACATCCGCCGTAGGTCGATTTTCAGAAGAGCAATTAGATAGGATAACTATTGTGGCGCAATTAAGTCTTAGGTATAACGTGTTAAAAGAAGTGGATGTTGTTAGTTATAAAAGAATTTGGATACAGTCAACAATTATGGTTTATAAGGACGAGCACGAGAATCATTTTGGTTCGCTACTTCGATTCATATTAGAATATACTACTGTAATGTAACCTATTAAGTTGGAGAAACAAGACGTTTTTAGCAAAATATTGTGAAGCCAATGGTTGACATTATTGGACATCTCGAGAATTTGATAAAAAGAATAGGTAAAGGTTACACTGAAGTGAACAGAGGAAGAGGAAGACCGAAAATCCAATATATGAAAAGTATTATATTGGTGATGTAAATTGTAATTCACAGGGTAAGGAGATGACACGGAAAGCACAGAGAAGATTGGTGTGGAGAACTGCTACCAACCAATCTGCGGATGCTTAATTAAGGAAGGAGGAATTACTTCTATGTCATCATCAAGCGTATACAGCTCATGTGCATCGTTCTTGATGATTTGTGCTTCCTCTTCGACGAATAATAAATAACACTGGATAATATGAGTCGTATACGTACACACACGCCGCGCGATTGTATCTGGAAATATTGTAACGTGACGTTCCTTTACATTACATAAAGAAATAAGAACATGTCATGTGACAATCAGAACATGAATAACACATGAAAACTGAATTGTTATGAATTAAGTAGTGATCAAGGATCATATGTAATTCCATCAAAATAAAGAATTAACTTTATAAGTCTAATAAAAAATATGAAATAAATGGAAAAGTAACAGTATTAATTAATTAGTAACAGTATTAATTATCACAAAGAGTAAGGTATGAAATGTAATTATGTAATTACTATTACACGACAAAAGTCATGAAATGTAAAATGTACTTAAGTTATTAAACAAGGACCATATAAATGTTAAGAATAGAAAATGGAACAAATAATGTCAAGGAAATTATGTCCTAAAAGAAACATAACCAGTAGTAAATAAGAGAAAACTATGTAAAAAAGAGTTAGATGAAGAGCATCTAAAACCAATTTATTTGTCAACATAGAGTTGCCATTATAAAAGATCCAGTACTATGGATAAAAAATGACCAACCATGTAATAAACAATAATAACTATGATTGTATATGGAAATAATATAGTTAAATAGTAGACATGTCATGTAGCCAATTGCTAATAACTAATAACAGATAAATACTTAAAATAATAGCTAAACCAGCTGAAGAACCATGTATCATAGATTAACCACCAACTAATGTATACTTGCTCAGTTGATAATAGCTGCAAAATAAGTATAATTAATACCAAAATAAGTTTTCGAACAACAAGCCTAGGTAATACAGATCGAACGATGCTATGTAGGTTTACTCAAAGTATGTACCAAATAAAGAGGCAAAAAGTACATATTATCATTAAACAAGGATTAATCTAGGTGTTACAATAAAAAATAACATGATTAACTGTAAGTGAATCGAATTATATGTTAATAATCAAATAAAAACATTGTAGGCTTTAGAGATGTTATTTGGTTCTAATTTGAGGGTTATAATTGTATTGTTAATTGTTGGAAATGTATTTAGAAATATTGTGTTAATGTTCAACACACAAAATAATAGGTAATTAGAGGTAAAAAGCAGAAATTGTAGTATACTGATATTGTACGAACCACCAAAAATGTAATTTATTTCAACTAAATATGTAAACATACTGGCAATATTTGTACTCAAAATAATCAGTTGATTGCAAGCTATGCGATGCTATTAACGTAATAACCATTGTAATTAACACTGTAAAGTTATAAACGAAAACCATTGTAAATTAGCGAATTTTAATAACGAAGTGAAGAAGAAGAAATAAGAAATCCGGAAGTACAATGCTTCGAGATGTTTCCAAAAGAATAGACTAGAACAATCTTGAATAATTTTCATAGGAAGTTGATTAAACGGACGTCATTTTGATATAATTTTGGACCAAGAAAATTGCCGCGTTTGATAATTGGAACCTAACAGGCGATACAGTGAGGATACGATAAAAACGAGACGAAACGGCTTTTAGAAAATCAGTCTTAAAAATTGCCGAACCGATCAGGTGAATCTGCGACACTCGGAAAGAAATATTCTAACCAAAAAACAGTAATTCTTTGAAAACAGTGGGCGCAATAACAGTACGAAGTATACAGTAAGAATCTTTATCAAGTGAATCATATGCCCTTTTATAAATTTTAAAACGGTGCAGTGATTTAAAAAGCAATCGAGAATTGTTTAACCAAGGGAGTACAGTGCATTAACACATTTTGAACTTAAACATTAATAACCCACAACCTGATTGTTTACAGTTGTGTATTATAGCTCACACACACCATAACCACATTATTTAAGGAATAAGAAACAATTTTTATCATTATTAAATACTTGATTTGAAGTAATTAAATAATTTGATTAAAGCTAATCTCAATTTCGAACATAAACAAGTCATCAATCCTTAACGATTGTATACTTATAACTTTATCTGCCATAAACTCTTATTTTGTTTGTAAAGCATCGCTAGACGTAGCATTACTATTGATTTATCTGATACGTTCAAAGAATCTGCCCTTGAGAAAAAACACAACCAAAGCCGTTGTGGTCAACCTAGAGTCAATATTGCCTAATCAACTGAGTACAGTAGCCAAGCCAGGTTTTATTTTCAATTTTATTGTATGTATTAATGTTCAGTGGTAAATCGAGTTCCTAATAAAACAATTGTGATTTGTTAACAACAAACAATTTTCTATTTATTTCCAATACATTTAAAAAATAATAACTTTATTTTTTTCTTATAAGTTAAAAGAGAGGAGAGAGTAATCTCACCCTACAATTTTTTTAATAACTACAATAATCGAATCAATACGATTATCAATAATAGTGAATGATCAGACAGAGTTAACCAAGCATTTCATAAATAAATACTTAAGATTTAAATTTGTTTCTATTCAAATAAATTTTCCTGGATATAGTTTGCGATACATCCAGGTGGCGCCCACAATTCAGTTTAAACAATTTAAAATAGTACACTTGTTAAATTAGTAAATATTATTGGACTTTACATCTTATAATAAGTGACAACTTGAATAATTTTTTGGTATACATAATTGCACCACTGGCATTGACCGACGTGACAGCCCGATACTGCAGGTACAACAAGAGTATTTACTACGGCAGGGGCGACGAACGTCGAGAAGAATACAATATAAAAATAAGATAAACATATAACTCTTTAAACGATATGATTAAAAAATTAAATGATCCTTTTAAAAGGGAGGAAAAGAGTTAGGTAACAATATATATAAAAAACGATAAGTAAATACGGTGAGACACAACATATGAGTTTACCTAAAACACGTTGATTTGGAATGCCGCAGTAGCAGCTGCAACCGCATGACAGGCGACAACTATGGTGACCATTTCAGTGGTGCTGACGAGTATTTCAACTACAGACAACAACTACATATGTACGTGCATAAACAACTTTTACACACACGCAGGCACGTACGTGCTTACTCATTAATTTAATTGACTGTGTAATTAATAATCTATGGAAAAACTATTAGTAGTGAACAATGAGGTTACTGCCGGTTTGTTCAGTTTGGCTGTTACCTTGTGAAATATTAATTTCTAAACTGTAATAATCATTTGTTTGTCACACACAAAGCTCGTATATTGTCGCCAATTTGATATAATTTCAATATTTATAACAATATTTAGGCCTACAGCAGTTGCAGTAATGTCAGAAATATATGTGAAACGTGTGCTTGTTTGAAACATTTTGAATTTATATAAAACTAGCGGAATACCCGTGCTTCGCTACGGAGTTTCACGTTGTACGTAATGAAAATGTTAGTTTAGTTAATAAAGTTCAATTAAAGTAGGTTTCTTAAAAATAAATAGCTGTTGCCCACGACTTCGTTCGCGTGGTCTTCAATTTAATGCGATAATATATTTAGGACAGAATCTTTTCTATTGGGTTGCCATAGTAACCAGATCTAATAGTTTTTTACGACCCCAAAGGACTCCCCAGAGGATCGTATCGAAAAAAACACCCTGTCCTATGTTGGTTCTCCCGTTGCGTAAAATATTTGTGCCAAGTTTGGTTGAAATCGGTCCAATGGTTTAGGAGGAGATGTGGAAGACCCCCCAAAGGATCGTATCGAAAAAACACTTGTCCTATATTGGTTCTCCCCTTGCGTAAAATATTTGTGCCAAGTTTGGTTGAAATCGGTCCAGTGGTTTAGGAGGAGAGGTGGAAGACCCCAAAGGACCCCCCGAAGGATCATATCGAAAAAACACATATCCTATGTTGGTTCTCCCGTGGCGTAAAATATTTGTGCCAAGTTTGGTTGAAATCGGTCCAGCGGTTTATGAGGAGATGTGGAAGACCCCAAAGGACCCCCAAAGGACCCCGTCGAAAAAAACACCTATCCTATGTTGGTTCTCCCGTTACGTAAAACATTTGTGCCAAGTTTGGTTGAAATCGGTCCAGTGGTTTAGGAGAAGATGTGGAAGACCCCAAAGAACCCCCAAAAGGATTCCATCGAAAAGAAACCTATCCTATGTTGGTTCTCCCGTTGCGTAAAATATTTGTGCCAAGTTTGGTTGAAATCGGTCCAGTGGTTTAGGAGGAGATGTGAAAGACCCCAAAGAACCCCCCAAAGGACCCCATCGAAACTAATTCAGAAACCTTCGAGGGCGTACGCACAACAACTCACCGAAGTTTCATCGCAATCGGATGAATGGTATAGGAACGCATACAGGACAAACAAAGAAACATTCATTTTTATATATAAGAAGATGAAGTGTCGGTTATTGTAGAAACCTGCAGGATTGCACTACTTAATTTCGTTAAAACATTTAAATTGCATCTTCTGTTCTGATGTATTCATTGTTCATAACCTAAAGGTACAATACATATGATTTATAATAATGTAATTATTATTATTATTATTATTATTATGTGATTTACTCACATTCTTAATTTTTATCGATTTCAGTCATAGACCATCGTCAGAACATATGCACTGTGCGCTCGCGGTGAAAATATTGTAAAACAGTTACTATTTACATAAAACGAATTTGTAAACACTGATTATTGTGAAACGTACGTTTGTGCCCAAAGCTTCCGAGAACATTGTCTATCTGTCTGTCCTAAGCAGATTTATTAAATATATTTTGATTACTGTATTCTTTCATTTTTGTGGCTTTTAGGTTTGGAGATTTTCATTTTTGTGGATGGTTTTAAGTCATACGACATACAAATAATTGGAAACAAAATTTTATTCTATTATGTTTATTAGTTTAATATTTTATATAATTTTATAACGTATAGGCCTAATATTATATACAAAACAAACAAATGTAGTACAGCTGCTTGCAGAAGTAATTATAAGCCGATAATATATAAGACGAATATTATACAATCTACAAGAAACTCACCGTGTTACATATAAAGAAATTTTATAATGGCAGAATGTTTACACATATCCAAGTTATGTTTATATTCAGGTGTGTGTTAGGCTAATGCTATGTTAGACTTTGTAGTCTGGTGGTAAACGGAAGACGGTAGCCTGTATGATAAGTTTTTCAAAAATATGATAGTTACTGAAAAAACACAGAGATTTATGCAAGAAAACGTAAAACTCATTGCAAATGATGTTCACATAAAGTCATTAACAAGTAATGTTCAGAAACGTTTTCTTATGAATTTGTTATTATTATATTTATAACATTGATATAATTACGTATTAAGTAGCCTCTATAATACGTCTAGGTAACATGTGGAAGTGAACTTGTTACTAAAACGCTGTATACTACTAAACGGTACTTAATGGTGTATTTTAAGGTCGTATTAATATTAATTAATCTTTGCGGAGCGGTAAAACAAAGTGAAGTGGTGAACAGCTGAGCAAATGGCGTTGTTGTCTCTTCCTTGGTTAGCCGGAGGTTGAAGTCAACCGACGATACGAAGAACAATAAACAAAGTGAAGTGGTGAACAGCTGAGCAAATGGCGTTGTTGTCTCTTCCTTGGTTGGCCGCAGGTTGAAGTCAACCGACGATACGGAGAACAATAAACAAAGTGATGTGGTGAACAGCTGAGCAAATGGCGTTGTTGTCACTTCCTTGGTTAGCCGGAGGTTGAAGTCAACCGACGATACAGAGAACAATAAACAAAGTGAAGTGGTGAACAGCTGAGCAAATGACGTTGTTGTCACTTCCTTGGTTAGCCAGAGGTTGAAGTCAACCGACGATACGGAGAACAATCAACAGCCGCTGAAAGAGAAATCAATAGTCGATGAAAGAAAACTCAAGGTCGCACACACGAGCGAACAAAGAATGTGACAAATGGAAATACAATAAACGCCTGTGACAGAAACTAGAACGGATGATTTAGTTTCTTAGAAAAACTGTTATACACTTACGTCGCTAGAGCGCGCGCGCGCGTGTGTGTGATATAGCAGAAGTCGCTTACAGATACTACGAAAGTTGTAGCCGGAAAAATTTGTTTGTTTACTCCACAGTGTAAGTTTGAATTTACCCATGTTTACAGACTCAAGTGGAGCAACAATAACCTAACAATTTTAATAAATTATCAGTCAGGAGAGAAAACAAAAATAACTGAAAACATCAGTGGATTATTGGATTATTCTGGAGTCTCAGCGGGATATAAATATAAGTATTCAGCGGCCCTAGTTCAGTTTAAGTGGCGATTCGTTCGAGTTTCAGTGTGTATTGTCGGCCGATTTACACAGTGCGTTTCAAGTGGTGTATTATAAAAACTGATTATAGTGTGGAATTATTTATAGTTGACATTATTCTTTGTGTGGACAGATTAACTTGATTTATTGTAAGAGTATAATCTTGTTGATTAACTTGTTGATTACAAACGGTTAATTGTGATAATTAAATCTGATTTTTAGTGACTTAATTGGTGTCTTACAAGTTCTTAGAAGTTGATAACATGGTTGCGTGTATGAAGCAAAATTAAATACCAGTAGCGTATCAAGAATTTGGCTTTGGGGTTGGGGTCCGGGGTCGAGTCGACTTCATGCAAAAGTAAAAGTGATTTAAAACTAATCAGCATTACTCTCTTTCAAGTAGTTGAAAAACGTGTGGTAATGCCCTGAATTCAACCGCATTAAAGTTAACAGTAATAACGCAATAAAATACGCGTTATTGAAACATTGTTTACAAGATAATAACTGACTGACTTGATTATTCTATATTTCATATTTCAAACGTGTATACGCAAATTCTGTACAGTATACCTGTTTGTATATTTTATAAAGATTTGCTACTGTATTAGCGTACAGAGATGAAAAAATAATAAAACAGTCTAAAAATTAACACACTAACAAAATTTGTTAACTTTTCCGACTCTCTGGAATGAATCCGGGAACTGTTTGCACCCCCCCCCCCTCTAAACACGGCCCTGTTAAATACAGCTTGGGTTTGCTGAAAAGCTTGGTGGCTTGTCAATTAAGTAACAGCGTTAAACAGTTGGTAATAACGTATTCTAATACTTTGTGAGGAGATGTATCATTCGCTTTGTAGTTGCTAGTCAAATCATTAACAAGTATTAAAATTTATTAAATATAATTATATCACTAACGACTCGGAGTACAAAGTTTTTTATTGGCAAAACTTAACGTTTTTTCCAATAAAAAAACTTTGTGTCCCGAGTCGGTAGTGATATAATTATATTTAGTTAATAAACGGACACGTATTGGACAACGAAACCCTTAATTTTATTATAAAAAGGTAATGACATTCTTTTCACCTTTCACCTTACCTTGTAACCCACCTAGTACAATGAACTTTGTTGTTTGGAAACTAGAGTTAACCTCCTGTATTGGCGGACGAACGGAAGCTCTCGGTTTTATGTAAACAGTCTGCCTAAGGCCGTAAATGTAAAATATATTCATAGCCGGTGCGTGAGGGGAGGTTTCTCGTGGACGATTATTGGGCTGTGTTCAAAAGGGATCTGTACACCTGCGCTATCTGCTGGTTACAATTTTGAACAGTCACTTTTATTTGCTGTCTGAATTTCTTATTAAAGCATCCATTTAGAATTTTGTTTTATTGTATATATTATTAGGTGAGGTAATTTAACCTTGTGGTAAATAACAGCATTACGATCTTTAATTTGAGAATAAGTTGCATAAGTTCAAGCTTATGTGCGGGACCATTAGGCGAACCCTTAAGTCGGCAAGTAAAGGAACACGCCTAAAATTATACAAGATGTTGGCCCTTCCCACACTCCTTTATGGGTCTGAGAATTGGACTATGACGAAAGGCCAGGTCAGTCGCATCTAAGCGGCGGAAATGAGATTTCTCAGGCACGTGGCAGGGTATATTCTCTATGATCCTAGAAGAAACACAGATATACTGCAGGAACTGAATATTATGAGTATACTCGACAGGTTCGCTCAGTATCGGCTGAATTGGTAGGAGCATCTTTGGCGAATGGATGACTGCCGTATCCTCAAACAACTATGGAAATATAAGCTGAGGGGACGGAGGGTTGTGGGACCTCCGAGGAGCGGTGGAGTGACCAGCTCAAATCTTTGCCTGTTTGAGACCGGAACAAACCATCTTTGGTTTTATCCTTGAAGATGATGATGATGATGGTGATGATGATGACGACTTTAATTTTAACATTTGTATAGATTGACAAGATTATACGGCGTTCCAAGTTGCATGGCACCTGAGGGATTAGGAGACCCTTACTTACAGACACATACACAAACGCACGCCTGGGATATGAATCATCTACTGGGGCGTCCACTACGTAGCTGCAACTTTTATAAATGTATTTTATAATAAACAAGCTTAGCATATTTGTAATCTCTATAAAATTTTAAAGAAAATGACACTAAACACGGCGTGGTTGTTATATATTTTAGATACACAACTAAGTCTAATTTAATATTCTTTCTTGCTTTATAAATTGGTATTTTGCAAATGTTATTTAATTTTCATTAATAATCAGCACTATTCAATTTATCATTTACGCAATTATGCGTTTTATTTGTGCATATTGTGTATCAACAACATACTAGGCCTACTTTATAATAACATTTTTATTAAGAACTCCAATTCTGCGTTTGATTTAGACATTTCTAAAATACTCATATTTTTAGCAATTATGTGTTGTTTGGAATAATTTTTCTCACAATTTCACGGAGAATACAAAAATTATAGTTAATTTGAATTATAAGATGAATTGGACCGTATACGTGTACTTGAACTGCCCGAGTCGTGTCTGGGCGGGCCGGGCAGGTTGTTAATGCGCGTGCGAGAGTAAGGGTCTTCTAATCCCTTAGGTTCCATCCGGTTTGGAACACCCTATAGACACATGAGACATTATGTCAAGATTAACACATCATACATTAGCTATTCAGAACATCCTAACGTTACCAATAGCAAGCTGACACAAGCTCGTGGTAGAGAACTCACAAGGGTGGCGCCCCCTACCGAGTGGTAGCGAACTCACTTCATACCGTATAAATTCAATACGCTGTGCTGTAAGTTCGGTCCCAGGTTGAATCACTCCAAATCCGTCTACCTACTGTTGAGAGTACATGACCGTCTTGTTGAGGTAGGCAGACCTCAATCAATAACAACGCGACGTCCAATACGAACACACACACATACACACACATCTCCACCGAGATGTTCGTCACTGCAAGACGCTAAATGCAGACTGCTCTCTCTGGTGGGGTGGCTGTGTGATGCGAATTGTACCACGGTGAGGGGGCATAACAGGTCTACGGGCCCAGTGCTTAACGGAAGGTGATAATAAAGTGAAACAGTTAAAAGTTTCAATCATTTTCTTACACTAATCTAAGAAAAACAGTAATAATAAATTTATTTAAAATCTTTTCCTTCTTCTTCTCCTCTTCAAGGATTAGGTTATGTATACCTGTTCCGGCACCCACCTCATCCTCGGACGACCAACATCTCCTCTACCAATGGCTTTATAGTTCAGTGCCGATTTCGGCAATCGATCCTGTGTCATCCTTTCCAGATGAGACCATTATTGTCTTCTGTAAATTAAAGTTATTTCATTCACTTCGAGTTTTGCTCTGATATCCACATTCCTTATTCTATCTTGTAATATATAATTTGAAATATTTCGAAGAAACTGCATTTCAGCTCTCTGAAGCTTGCCGCATTATTTTTTTTTGACATGACCCACGCCACATTCGCATAAATCAATGTGGGTATTGCAATTGTCTTATAAAATTTAATCATTGTACTGTGTCTTGCTTTATTTCTAAGATTACTATGAATTGTACCACAAATATTCCTTAATTTTTATTTATCTTCTTTCTTTTATCACATTCATATTGATAGCTTACTGCACAGCCGAGATATTTGAAACGGCTCACTTGTTCTAAAGTCCTGTTGTTTATAACTATATTAGTCCTCACTGGATATTTACCTTTAAAGGCCATGGTTTTGGTCTCCCTTACTGAAATTGTTAGTGAGTACTGTCTTGCTACTTTCTGTAATTAAAGCTCACCTCTTTGTAAATCAACATTATTTTCTTGATTAAGAACTCTGTCATCCGCATGTAGCAGGGAACAAATACAAATTGATTTGTTAAGATGTATTCTCGAAGTCTCTCGGGATTTCCCTGCTCTCAACATGTCGTCAGAATATATAATAAACCAGGTTGGGGAAACACACCATCCCTGTCAAACTCCCTTATATATTGTTAATGTCACCTGAGAGCCTACCATTCAGATCCAGGACTACAGATGTACTTTTGTAAAGGATTTTATCTGAATTTATTTAAATACTGTGGATATCCTCTTCTATCCATAATATTACATAACTTTTGACGGTCTACATTATCGCATGCTTTCTCCTAATCAACAAAAGCGATATGTGTTTCCTGGTTATACTCCCGCCTTTCTCACTTCTAATGATTAAAAAATTCCATTCAATCATTATGTAATATACGTACACGATACACTGCACATTATATACTGTCACAAAGGAATGTTTTACTTTCGTGGTCCTATTTTATTATCAGCAATACATTATTACGGTGATAATTTCGAAGTATTTATATTGTACTAACATGCTGTAATAATTTACACGAAATACCAACGAAAAAGTATTATAATTATCTTGTTGGTACATCCTCTTCATTCACTTTTTTAAATATTATATATATATATATATATATATATATATATATATATATTAAACTTTCACTGTGAACACTTACTTTTTGGTTTTGTTTCCCATACATTTCAACATGGTGTCCGTCTTCCTCAGTGGGATTTTAAATACTCAATGTATTAATATTGAAAAGGTATTAATGCAACCGCGTTTCGTTTTCAATAAAACTTTGTAATACTTACACAAAATTATTTTGAAACTATACATATCTGCATATGGAGTCCAAAGGGGGTGTGACGCGAAAATATGCTTTTCTAGAAGAGAAATGCACCAGTCTCTCCACTCCAACTCCACTCTCACCTACACGTCGGTGGGCCCTGTTACGTCAAGCAATCCACTCCAAGTGACCAACCTCCAGGTAACCAATCTCTTCGGCGGAGTGAATCGATAAGCAAACGAGAGATGGGGGTTCTGTCAAGGCAGTCTGTGGGTATTCTGGATCCTGGCCTGGCAGGATGGTGCACATCGGCAGCAGGGTGTGCATCTAGTGCGGAGGCGGTGGAGGCGAAAGTAGCCCAACGTTTGCACACATGGGCTGAGTCAGTTAACCTACTGCAACAGGGCAGAGAGAGTTTGTCAGCTGAGGTGATAGCAACTCTTTAGGGGAAAAGCACCCTGAAATCAAAGTTCTTGGTCTTCGAATTTGAGGGTTGGATCGGAGAATTCACATATCCCATCTGTGAAACTATTTTTTTGTGCAGAAACCTATCAGTTTCTCACCCAGCCAGTTGCCTGCACTTGACCGGGACAACTGGCGGAGGCTGTTAAAGGGGCCCGTGATTCATTAATGGGTTGTCGCGCCACTGAAGAAGAAGTAGACATATCTGCACATAGACCAATAATTTTATTTTTGTGTACATGTAAATATTGCAGTAAAAGGCATTTTTGTCGACAAGTCTGCGTCTGTGTATAGTCACTGATGCTTGTCTCTGTGTACGGCGTTTTTTGTTATGTTTGCGACTTTTGTTAGGCACAAATAAATATTAATAATTTAATTTTTTAAATAAAAATTTGGACATTTAAAATGCACTTTGCGAAAACTTGCCATCAGAAGAAAAGCGAGGAAACGCTTATATAAACATAAAATCAGTGCAAGTTACCCGTGAATAACTGACTTATTTAAAAAAAAAGCAGTCACTCTTGTAATTGATAAGTTATAATCAATTAATTTATATGTATTGAACACGTGAAAAAATTATGACTCGTATGCACAATAATGCAGTCAGTAGCGCAAAAAAAGACGTTAAGTGATTTGTTTAAAATCGAGATGGAGCAATAAAAACAATCTTTCAGTGCTGGGATGGAAACTTTTAATTTTAATAATATTGAACATGCAGGTTTTATATTAATATAAAACAAGCAATTTAGTAGTGTTGAAGAAAACTTTATGCACATTCAAAATTGCATTCACGAAGACGCAAAGGAAGCATTGGGATGTTATGAAAAAGAAAGAAAGACAACGCCTTACTGGTGGAATGCAGATGTAGAATTACTAATCAAAAAGAAGAAAGAGAAATACGGAAAATTTCTAGCAACCAAAACAGTTGATGACAAAATAACATACAAGGAGGCACAAGCAGCTGTGCGAAGAATGTTAACGCAACGGAAAAATGAAACATGGGATAAGAATTGCGCCCGACTGAATACTTACATAGGAGGCAAGCAATGCACTGATAGTTGGAAATTCTTAAAGTCGATAAGGCGGGAAAAATGAAAGATTTAATATCGCCAATATCTGTACAAAAATGAGACGAATATTTTAGTAACCTCCTAAGAGAAAGCAGACTAGAATTTCTAAATAACACCGATTATGAATTCCACAACATTAGAACGACTTCCTCTCCTGTAAGGTTAACCACGGAAGAGATAAAGGAAATATGTCGACATCTGAAAAATAATAAAGCCCCCGGACCTGGCAACATCCCAGCGGAACTACTCAAATATGGCACAACAAAATTATATGAACATCTTACGAAACTATTCCATAGATGCATAAATAATAAACAAATACCGCAAGAATGGAAAGTATCTTTTGTATCAACCATTCACAAAAAAGGTACAACAACTGAATGCGACAATTAACTTAGAATTGCGGTGACGAGTTCAATGAGTTGAGTGTATGGAAAACTTCTGAAAAAAAAATTTGAACATCAATATTCGGATATGGAAGCAGAGGAACAAGCTGGTTTTTGGGCGGGGAGATCAAACATACATCACTTATTTTGCTTGACGCAAATCATAGAAAAGAAAACTGCTGTATACCAAGAAGTGCACTGCCTATATGTTGACCTTAAGAAAGCGTATGACAGTATTCCTCACACCAAACTTTGTCTGGCACTTCAACGAACAAACATCGCCTCCACTTTAATCGAAGCGGTTAAGACTTTATATAACGGATTGAAAGCGCATGTAAAAATTGGAAGTAAAGTCTCAAAAGGATTTAATGTTAGTAAGGGCCTGAAGCAGGGATTTTGTCTCTCACCGACGCTTTTTAAAATATACCTGGAACAAGCCCTCAAAAACTGGAAAAATGCCACAAAATGGGGATACCTCTAATTGACAACACAGTGTACACACTGTGATTCGCTGACGACCAAGTCGTGGTAGCGCAGGACTATCACGACATGGAATAAATGACACAAAACGTTATAGAGGAATATACGCTATGGGGCCTTGAAGTAAACACAAAGAAAACGGAGTATATGTGCATTGGTGGGGAACAGAAGAATTTAATTTTAGAAGACGAACTAGAAATAATAAATTGCAGCAGCTATAAATATCTAGGAACAACAGTTACACAAGAAGGTAGTCTAGATAAAGCGATAAGAGATAACCTGGGAAGAAAATCAATAGCATTGCTGAACAACATATTGTGGGACCAACAAATATCGAAACAAAATAAACATCTTATATACAATAAAATCGTGAAAAAAATTACGTCATACGTGTGTGAAATATGGCCAATAATATAAATAACAGAAAAGTTGTTGGAAGCTACTGAAATGGGTTATTGGCGAAGAGCGGTAGGGAGGTCAAAACTGGAAAAATAAGAAACGTCAGAATCCGGGAGATAATGGGGGTACAGTACTCTATTGTCGACGACATAAAAACAAAACAGCTGAGATGGCTTGGGCATGTACAAAGAATGACGGATAACCGACTCCCCAAGCAAATTGTGAGATGGACACCATACGGTCGTAGGCGAAGAGGAAGACCTAAGTTGAGTTGGACAGAAGGCATCAACCGGCAAAAGAATCTTGCTTAGATTGAAACCAATGGAAACTGGGGATCGGAAGACGTAGGATAACGTTATGAACCTATATATATATATATATATATATATATATATATATATATATATATTGATCAAAAGTATTCTCACGCACGCTTAGCGGCCGCTGTCCATTATGCTTTTGACGTCTTCTTCCGGTACGGATCGCATCAAAAACGTCTTGTATGACAACGTTTCACTCATATTACAATGAGTGTACTCAGAACTATGTGAATATCCTCATGTCACATACGCCTAAGGATACTCATTTTAATATGAGTGAAACGTTGTCATTCAAGACACTTTTGACGTGCTCCATACCGAAGAAGACTTCAAAAACATAATTGAAGAACAGGATAAGGTCAAAACGCGGTCTAATTAACAGCAAATTAAAATTTAAAAGGACATACAACTGCAATTAAAACGTTTTATCGCGCAACACGATTATTCAATTGAAATAAAAATGGTACAATGTGGGTTCAATGCAGTACGTAATACGCGTACATCAAAATTACACAATACGTACTGTCATCCTTTTTAAAAGTAAAGTTATTCATGAAAGTTACAATATCGAGTTATGTTTTTATGAAAGGATTAGTTTTATGTTAACAATCGCTTGTGGAATGAATGGGCAACAACGCCGACAAGCATTTTACTAAAATAGCTGGCCTTAAGACAAAATCGTACACTTTATAAACAAAGAAAACGATGAAAGTAATAAAAATAACAGTATATTACAATTTAGGAAAGAGCCTAGACGAGTTTACATTGGGCGATATTAACATTTTTGTTTAAATCTAAAAGAAGAACGGTGTGTGCGTGTTCGAAGTAAAAGGAGGGTGTTTGAATAAAAAATTACAGGAAAAATTAACAGACACGGTATAACAAACTCTGCAAACAGTTGATTCGAGTATTTTTGTGTTCTTTACTGAGCGTCCTTTTAAAATTAATAACTTTTATTGAGATGCGAATTTATTATTAACTTATTACTCTTGCACGATAATTTATAGGCAAACAATTACAGCTGCTGTGTCAATATTTAGAAGCGTGTTGAATTCTTCATTATTAACTAGTTTGTAAACTTCCCCTGAATCAACAATCTTGGGTGACGGTAAAATAAATTATAAAAGAATTTCACATATCTTTTTAAATATTTTGTTTGTTAATTTTCAAGTCTATCGCAATTATTTAAAAATGTAAATAAATAAAAATGTGTTTATTTATTGTAAAATGCCTTGCGTGTACTCTGTGCGCGCACGCGTGTGTGTGTACGTGTTGCTCACAAACGCAAACAAAATGCGCACGCATTAATTAAAATATTATCCAATAGACGAAATTCCAACTTTGTCATGTTTACTTGCTGAACTGCTACTTGCCATACGAGGCCTTTCACAGTGTTTCCACTATTCTCAAGTCCTAAACCACGACAAAAAATATCCCGCTGCAACCCGTATATATACCCGTGAATCCGCCGTTACGGCAGAGTTTCAGCGGGATATTTATGTCGTGGTTTAGAACTTGGAAATGGTGGAAACACTGAAATGCCTCGTCCGGAACATGACAATTCAGCAAGTAAACACGACAAAGTTGGAATTACAGAGACTGCTAATTTAAATAGCAAGATGAACAATAGACGAACTGTTGACTATAAAAAGGAAGTTATTATTATACATATTATGTATATAAAACTATTACGTAAAACATATATTAGATGTATGAAACATATTAATTCGTTGAAGAATTTGTGTGTCATTAAATTAATTTGCTAACAACTGCTTTTATGCGGACTGATCATCTTTAGTGAAAACTTATTTACCTATTGATGCAATCGAAGACTGATTGCGTCCACCTCGGCCAGTTACCAGGCTTCCGGAATCTCAACACAATCCATAGAGAAGTGCTACTATAGGAGGTTATCGTACTCCTCTAGTGGAATCCTCTTGCTTATGCTCAGAGACGTCTAAAAGTCCCTCTATCTAGGAAGCTGTTATCTAACAATCACGCAAAATGTTCTTTTAATCTTCATTTGGTTGTGAATTTAGAAATAAGTCAAGATACAGTACTTACGCCAAGATATTCATTTTTCACGTTGTTGATCACTTGGTGAAACATATTAATACAAAGGTTTTTAAAAATATATAAACACTTGGTACCTTTTACAGTTGTCATTTAACTCTGACATAGCTTATTAAGCTATTGCCGAAGAGATCAGTAGCTATTTGACAAACTGATCTGTTTCACAATAGCTTAATTAGCTGAAACAGCTGTCAGAGTTAAATAAAAACTGTGGAACGTACCAAGTGTTTATATTTTTTTAAAAACCTTTGTACTAATTTTTCGTTGTAACTAGAGTCACATCAGACCCATAGACGTTCATTCGCCTTCCTTAGAGCAATATACCTTACCATTATAGGCTTCTTATGTTCATACTACAAGAATATTGACGAATATTTATACTCCTCCCTTCGAAAATGTACCTTGCAGCTTGTTATATTACATTACAGGTGGATATGTTGACTGCTCTTTAATACAGACGGGTCTAAAATGGCGGTTTGCTCTCTAGTCTCCAGTAAATATTGTTACGACGGTCTAACTGATCGTCGTATGGTACAGTGGAAAACAAACTACAAGACACCAATGAAGTCACTAATAACAAGCTTTAATTATCACAATTAACAGTTTATAATCAACTTGTACAATAATGCAAGTCAAACGTCTTCACACGCAATAATAATGTCAAATATCAGAGTCACGCACAATAATCACTTTCACTAATAGTCACTTGAGACGCAACCAGTAATATACGTAGTAAAACTGACTATCCGTCGCTTAATGCTTAAGTTTATACCCCGTTGAGATGCCAGAATAATCGGTCACATTCTGGATGACATGTCGAGCAAAACTGCGTACTACAGGCGCTTTAGATTCCACTAGAACCGTGCAAACTGTCTGGCCTTGAACACAGTGCGTTGAACGGTACGGTCTGGAATAGCCTCTATCGTTGACGCACGATAAGTGTCACGTAGTTGTCCTTCATCTCAAAGTAGCAGCAATATGAACGCACACACACATTACAGCTGGGACAGCCAAGATACTTGTAGAACGTTCCGTATTACGTAACAATATTGAATCAGTTCTAAATAAGAAATATTTAAATACTCTGGACTTTCCAGTAATTGCGTGTATAAAATTATACTATGTTCTTTCCAATCAATGTCACTTCCGGATTTGTCTTATCACTAACTTAACTCACGACTATCATTAATTACTTAGATACTACCTTATAAAAATCAAATCCCTTTGTCTTTTATACATGAGTTTAAAATTAACAGTTATGGACGAGTTTTTTCCTATTTGTATCGCTCATCTGAGGACCATTCTTTATTCCTTGTTTTTTTTTTTTATTTCTAAAATATTCTTTCGTCTTTTCAATGTCTCTTCTTCCTGTCTTCATTCCATTTTGTACCTGAATTTTACTCTCTTCTACCCTGGACTCCTTCCATTTTAACACTTTTAACCGAAAAACTTCTCTTGCAATTGCTTCTTCTGCGTTTATATATATATTTTTTTAAATCCTTTTGAACTTCTTTAATCCATCTTGAAGTAACTTGTATGTACGAGTTTATTTAAACATTTTTTCTGGTGTGTGATTTTTGTTTTTTCTTAACCAGGTATTTATGTAAAAACGGTAAGGCCTGGGTATAAGCTAACTGCAAAAACATTTAATAGTCTTTGTGTACGTTCTTAAATTTAATATTTAAAGTACAAAAAAAGTTTTGTAACCAATAAAAAATATTTTCTTGTTAGTACAAAGTAATCCCTGATGATCTTTCTATATATCAGTCTATTTTATCAAATGGACTATTATGCCTTCACTATACTACAATCAATCTAGTTTACAATAGTTAATGCAACTCTGTTACAGTTCATAGTGTACTGTATTAATTGAATCTGTTTATGTCTTTTATGTTACAGAATGATAAGCCTTCTATATAACTTATAAAACACATTTTCTAAAACCTACGTTTATAATAACAATAATAATAATATTTTTTAATATAGGGGAAATATGATTTATGCACCGTCAGAGGTGGCTTATGCTTCCTCTCGTGTGTGGGACTCTCACCAACTGAAAAACCCAACTCTAATTCAGGCATTCATATCCATCCTGGAACCACTTTACGAATTAGCTTCAGGATAGAGCCCTTAACAGTTCCTCATCTTATACTGCCTGTTGGGTGCAAGTTGGGCCTTTTTTTTTTTTTTAGGACCACTGAATAAATGGATTGATGCCGTCCCATTTCGCCTTACCACGAAACGTAAGCGCAACTACGCTCTTGGGCGTGAAATCCCCGAACTCTATTTCCAGTACCATCCTCTGTCTTTCGAATCTGCAGCACTTGAAAAACGTGTGCGATGCATCTTCATGGGGAGAGGGGAGAGTCTCAGTATTGGCATGATGGTTTTATAATAATAATAATAACAACAACAACAACAATAATAATAATAATTTGGTTTTGAGCCGCTCATCACCAATGACATCACAACACAATTTTCAACTTTCCGAATTTAACACATTTTACAAGTTTTACTTCCTTAAAAAAAATAAAAAACTACAACTTACCTGAATGACCGGCTCACTTGTTCACTTGAACCAGGAGAAGCCTCCTAGTGGAAGAATGGCCACATGCTGGGTAACCATTAGGTAATTGGACCAATGAGGTGACCTCAATTTTTAAATTCCGCAAATAACAAATTTATTGATTCTATAAAATTTTGTTTTTCTTACAATGAGAGGTTTCATAGTATCCAGGCTGTGAAAGTATTCTATTAGAAATATATAAAATATGTAAAATATTTAAATTATATTACATGGTATTCAAAATAACCATGACAAGCAACAAGCCTCGACAGTACATTTTTAACCTTCACCAAATAGAATTTCCCTATTTGGAAATAATTATATTAACATTAATAAATACAAAGAGTAACTCCAGAGGTTTTCGAAATATGATACATTTAATAACAACAAGTCTTTTTTTTCCTTTTACAGTCCCCCTCTGGTTGTACTATAAACAATTTTAATAATATAGACAATTTTTATAAATCATTTAACGAACAATTTTACCCTACAACAATTATTACAGCCACAACAATTTAAACAATTATATTACACAACAACATGCGCCCTCTGAAATCTCAATCAAGCTAGGAAGGAGAATCATATAATTAGTAAAGTATAATGTAAACATAAGGTAGGTAATTATATACCCTGTGTGGAATTCACAAGTGTGTGTGCTCACTTTTCCTTAAACTTGCATAAACTTGTGCGCTGATTTCAGAGTGCACCATTTTTAAAAAAAACTATCAAATAATCAGGTATATATCTCTCAAAAATGTAAACATGTTTTGTGCATAGAATTATGAGCATATACATATACAAAAGAATTTTAACAGTGACTGTACATTGATAGAGAATTAAAATAAATACTAAATCCCAAAGTGGAAATTTCATCTTGTACAAAAGTTCAGTCATTTCTATTAACATGATGAATACTTCTGAATTACAGTTCTAGTACATATTGTAGCGTGACAGAAAATCCACTACATTTTAAGTCATATGAAATGATAAAATTTAATTACATCAACAAATGTTGTAATAATATTAAATGACATTTAAATAAATCAGAGGAATGAAACACAATAAGATAAAAATCCTCACTACATAATATATCAAAACCACTGTTAAAAGAAACCAAAGAAAGTATTGAAGCAACTCATCAACTCATAAATAATACCAGTAAGTTACCCAGGAAGCTCAGAGCAGTAAACCAGTTACATAAGACAATATCCCGAAAAAAGAGACTCAATCAAAGAGTGGTGAATACCAAAATACCCTAAAAACAAGAAGAGGGAAGAATAAAGTTTGTGAACAGGAAGAAAACAATACCCTGAAACCAGTATAGAAGAATAAAGTCAGTTCAGTGAAGAAATTAAATACTCCAAACTAAACCTCAGTCGTGATAACACCAAGTACCTTGGTTTACCCAAGAATGAGGTAAGAAGACCAGAAGAGTGAAGACTAGACGAGGGACAAGAGTGAAGACTAGACGAGGGACAAGAATGAAAACTAGAAGAGGGACAAGAATGAATACCAGAAGGAAGATAGGAAGAAGGACAAGAAGGAAGACAGGAGGAGAGGAAGACATAGTATGAAAGAAACACCGTAGTAAAACCTATTATTATATAAACTACTATCAATCCCAAACCCACAAAAACTATGCCAAAGAAAGTATAACATACCCAAAATCTTATAAAAATGTAATTATTGAGAAAACTAAAGTGTTGTATAGCGTTATAAGAAGTGCACCGGCTAAAGCTATTGTGTAATAAAGAAAATAAACTAGTCTTAACGGTCCATGATGACTAAAGGTCTGGTCTGAGATAATAAGACTCAGAATATCAGAACCAACAGTGAAAGTGAATTTGTTTAAGTGTTTTTTAAAAAAATGCAATAAACTTAAAGTTGGTGATACTATAACTTAGTAGTATGCTATATCACAACTTTAAAGTCTAATAGTAAACAGCATGATAAAATAATAAAATGGAAGGTTTCCAGTATTTTATTATTTTAATGTAAATCCTTATTTAAAAGACCTTTGTAAAAAAGGATGATAATAAATAGAGTATGGGAATTAAGGTTTACTGATGTGGGGGATCACAATAATAATGATTTAAACCAGAAAGGACTGACACTAATATAGTATGAATAAGTGTAACATGTTCAAATAGACTGTTATTTCACAATCCTAAAATCAATGTATTAAATAAATGTATTTGTAAGGTTTATTAGAAAATAAGATTTATGTTATGTGTTTTAAAAAGAATTATGTTTGATAAATAATAACCTACATACCAGTAATAATGTTCTAAGAGGTATGCTATGTTAGATTAAAAATAGTTAAAAAAGATATGTTTAAGCTGTATCTGCAATATGTTACATTGTGCAAATTACTAAACAATGTTAATAATTAATTATTTTAATAACTGTAGTGTTAATTAACTACTACATAAAACAATAAGTTATAGATCATGTTATTTTCATATAATTGTAATTATGTAAAGTCAGAGGAGGAATTAAGTTTAAATTATTTGAGAAAGAAAGAAATATAAAATTCTAAAATCTAGGCCATTTGGTGAAATCAGAGAACCAATATAAAATAGTGTAATTCACTAATAAATCCTGTAAACTACCCAGATTTATATAAGATAACACAATTAACTACTACTAGGAATGATCCTATGAATTAAAATGACAATAAGGAAATATACCTTAACATTCTGTAAATTGTCAAAATATATAAATTAATTGGTTTTGGAGAGCAATATCAAATCTACAAATTAACACAAAAAACCAGTTCAAAGGTGTAATTTATATGTATTTAAGGAAAGGAAGAGAAATATGACTAATTAAAATTTATTATAATAGTATTAATAATATTTAAAATGGAAGGAATTTTATATAAAAACGGAAACCCAATTTTGAGCCTATATTTCCAAAGTGTGAACAAAATTTGTTAATTTCCACAAAATGTCTACAGCTATAATACATCAATTTAAAGGGAATAAGATGATTAAACTAATAATAAGATTAGTAATTCATAAAAGTAAGGAATAAAATAGAAAAATTCCATATATAATGTAATATTTTCTAATATGTATGAAGTCGAAAAATGTTAACAATACTTTTTCAAGGATTAACTGGGCAAGATTTATGACCAAGTTAATTAGTCTTTTGTTGAATATCAAGCTGAATAGGTGAGTGACAAAAACGTTCTGAAAAAATCGAGTCGAACATGATGCTAACGTTTATCCATTGAAATCAGTGAACGGGAGTTAGACAAATTAGACACTTTTTGAAGCCAACACTATAAAAACATTCACGACAATAGTGAAAACAAACCTCTAACTTCACTATACGAGTGACAGTAAACGGTAAAACATTATATTACAACTGATTTACTCTACAAACCTAACCGCAACTTGAAAACTTAACCGTAATAGTTGAACAAATAGAAAATAAACTAACTAACGCAAGTTTACACAGAACACTTCACCAGAATACACTAAATAGATTAACAGACATATTACACCAGTGCGGGGACATTTTAGACCTTGATGAAGGTAATTTTATAGTAATTTTCTGACTCGACGCATATACAATAGCCGAGACCAACCCAAGGAGCGGCCATCTTGAACACGAAACCTGCCTACTACATCATAGTTACTGACGTCACATCAGTCTTCATTGGTTCGACAAAACATTTATTCTAATATCATAACCTGAATTATTTAAATACTATTAAATAGTAATTATTGTATTTATGTGTTAATTGTTAATGTTATACTTTATCGTCACCCTTCTCTGACTATTAATTCTTAATCGCTCAAAGAACCTGTCTTTAATATAATATAACATAAAATTTTGTTCTGTATGACAATCGATAATTCCTGAGACAGAATCGATAATTGCTCTCCATCGATAAAATATCGATTATTTATTTAAAATTGTCAATAAATCTTTATATTTCTATTATTTTGTATCTGTACTTATTTCACAGGGTAATTTAAGGGTATTTATAAGGCTGAAGGTATTAAGTGAAAAGAATATACTCTATTTTGAACAAGATATTGGACCAGTAAGGAAAGTCACCAATCGATTATTACCTGGAGTTAATCTATTTAACTCCAGACTTGGTGCAAATCTTCAAGAAGTGCTCGACGGTCAATAAATACCTACCTGTTATTAAAATTTTACAAGAATCTTTTAAAAAACAGATTGATCTTGTATACATACCTCTATAAACATAAACAAAATTATTTTATTGTTTGGAAATTTTGTTATTATTGAAATTTCCATTTTATTTTTATTCTTTTGTAACGACCGGCATACAGCGGTCTGGTGACCTAGTGGCTAGCCCAAACAGTGGGATTTGATTTGATTACAGTCATATATAAGGGTCTTCTTACAAAGTGACGAACCCAACGCTGGGCATCAAGGAAGAAGGCAGCCACCTAAAGGTCGTCCAGTTACAAAGTGGCGTCCAACTTAGAGGGCTTGATAAGATAAGCCTGGCAGCGGTTATCCAGTCAGGAAGAAGGGCAATAACGATAAACCAAAATGGAAGAAATTACACAAGAAGGGATGGATAAGATAACGGAAATGTTCCAACAGATAATGAGGAAAATGAACGAGAATGTGGAAAATTTCAGCAAGAAAATGGATGATCACAGACAAATCTTGAAAGAGGGTTTGAGGGAAATAAATACAAACATCATATCCATGAATGAAGGATTAAGGAAAAATAATGAGAGAATGGGCGAGGAAACTAAGAAAAGAAGAGAGGACAGATTAAAGGGAGAAGAATTAAGAGATGAGAAGACCGAAGAAATAAAAAATGATAGCCAACCAGGACCAGAAGAAGTACTAAATGATAAAACGCAGGAACAAATAATGGTAGTACCTGAAATTGAAACTAACCGAAACCAGGAAGATATTAAACCAAGGAAAAGGAGAATGTATCCAAGAAATGTAATAAAAACGAAGGAAGAGTTGGAGATGATGAAACATGGGTTAATTGAGGGCAATAATATCCCAATTACCTATGACAAAGACATCATGAATTCTATGAATTATAGAAGGAGAATCGAAGTAATTTCAGAAATAATTTACCACAAGACAGTAGTTTATCACTGGGGAAGGACCAGAGGTAAACGGAATACAACATGTGGACCAGATCAGTTCCAGTGCGGAACTAAACAATGTATTTCAGAAAGATGGAAATATAACATCTTATCAGACTGTGACGATGGCACTGGTGAATCACCAGAGTGTGTTCCATTAGTGCGCCATCCAGGACTATTCCAGTATACAATTACACAAAAATGTATACCTTCCGGATGGGTATGTGATGATGAACCAGATTATGGGACTTCAGAGAAGCAAATATTTGATAAACCAGATGAAGACCCTCACAGATATTTTTCAGGTCATACAGCATATGGACCAGAGACATATTGGAATATAAGACAATATAATAATGGGAACAATACTAATTACCATGATAATAATAATACGGGTCCAAATTATCAAAATCCGAATCGACCCTCTAATGGTTATCAGGGTAACCACAATCCCTACCCTGATAACGTAAATAGTCAGAGAAGCCCCAATTATGGTAATAGTCCTTACCATAATAATGCTAATCGTGTGGGCCCCAATAATAGTAATTTTAGTAATAATGGGTTTCTTCGCCCAAGAGTGAACTTCATACGGGCCACAGATGGAAGACAGCGAGGTTTCAACCACCATGGAGGGAGCAGTTACCGAAGATACGAAGAAAGGCGGAGGAGCCTAGAACGGGACCAACCGAGGTACTATCCGGCGCGTAGGAGCAAAAGTTTGGATCTGATAAGGATCTATATGGATACATAATGAGGTGGTAAAAGGGATGGATGTCATGATAACCGACAACGGCAAAACCACCACAAAGAAGATGAAAATAATTACCACTGAGGAAAAATGAGAAGAAGAAGGGGCAAAGAACCAAAATGGGAATTTAAGAAATAAATTAATTAAGAAACTACACATTATAAAGGAACTATGAGCAACAATGCACTATAATAAAAAGCATCCACCTGGGTAGAAAGGAAAAATAATAATAAGAAATACATTTGAATAAAGACAAGAAAAGAATCATACAATATTTATGAAACTAATATGATATGTTTACCATATAATTATGAAAACTATTACAATCATTTATGAAAGGTCTATGTGGCAGTAATATAAAAGAAGTTAGAATTTAAAAAATCCTCTAAATTCTAAAAAAATGTAAGTTCACCTTACATACCAAGAAAATGTGAAAAAACTTTATGGCTAGAATAGAAGAGAAGAAGTTTAAAAACATAAAATCCTCTAAATTCTAAAAAAATGTAAGTTCACCTTACATACCAAGAAAATGTGAAAAAACTTTACGGCTAGAATAGAAGAGAAGAAGTTTAAAAACATAAAATCCTCTAAATTCTAAAAAAATGCAAGTTCACCTTACATACCAAGAAAATGTGAAAAAACTTTATGGCTAGAATAGAAGTGAAGAAGTTTAAAAACATAAAAACCTCTAAATTCTAAAAATACGTAAGTTCACCTTACATACCAAGAAAATGTGAAAAAACTTTATGGCTAGAATAGAAGAGAAGAAGTTTAAAAACATAAAATCCTCTAAATTCTGAAAAGGTGTAAGTTCACCTTACATACCAAGAAAATGTGAAAAAACTTTATGGCTAGAATAGAAGAGAAGAAGTTTAAAAACATAAAATCCTCTAAATTCTAAAAAGGTAAGTTCATCTTACATACCAAGAAAATGTGAAAAAACTTTATGGCTAGAATAGAAGAGAAGAAGTTTAAAAACATAAAAACCCCAAAATTCTAAAATACATGTAAGCCAATCTTACATAAAGATTATTTGAAAGAAATTATTTGAAAAGAAGAATAATATAAGAAGAGTTTGAAATAAGTCAACAAAATTTTAAACATAAATGAGATCACCTTACATACTAATTATCTAAGAAAAACTTTATGGCTATAATATAATAATAAAGAAGGAGAGAATTTAGAAATAAGACCATCTAAGGTCAAAAAACAAATAAGGACAGTTTACTAAATATTTATTTGAAGAGAAACATTTTGACAATAATACCAAGAGAGTTTAGAAAAATAAAACCAGCCAAAAAACATATAAGCCCACCTAATATACAAATTATTTGAGAAAACTTCACAGAATAACATAAGAAGAATGAATTTTGAATTATGAATAAATCAAGTTTCCCAAACCAAGTATAAGTACAACTTACCAACCAATTATAAATAAAACAATATGGTGTGATAAACTGATGAGATTTCCTACCAGATTTATGGTAAGCATAGAAGATAATTACCATGGTAACAAAGGATCATAATGGGAGGAATAAAAGGAAACAGAATTAGAATTAAAACAAATAATTCTAGACAGTTTAATCATGTCTAAGTTCAATATGAAGAGTAAAAACCTTTCCGTAAAATGTTGTTGAAGGAAATAAAAAAGAAAAAATTCTTTAATACAATTTAAGTGATTGAATACAATAAAGTACAAAAAACTTCTTTGGAATTATGAGAGAATGAAACTTTAAGTGGTATGAGGAGAAAATATGACCTCATAATGAAATAAATAAAAAAAAACCAGCATTTGCAAGTATAATCGCAATGACCGGAATAATGTGAAAATAATGTCAAAAATGTATGTAATTAAATGAATTAATATAAAATGATTTATAAATTAAATGACAATTATGATAATGACAGTTATAAAAAATTCTAGAAAATAGAACAAGTGGAAATTTTAAGAACCAAGAAACAGTCTAAAAATGTCACAAAGATATGCTACTACAAATAATGCAGATTATAATGAAAAAAAAACCAGAAGGTAATAAAGAATTTATAACCAAAAGATTTATATGATAATAAAAGTATAAAAAGGTAATAATAGAAGAGCTTCCTACCATAATATCAAATGAAAGAAACATCCAGATAATAAGTCAGATGAATAACTGAGATAGAAATATTAAAATCTCTGAGAAGTATAATAAGTAATAAGTGAAGTATCCCAAAGATATTTTTTAAATAGTAACAAATGAGTACTATACTGAATAATTTTTTTTAATCTGTCTGATGATAATTCCAGCAGGATTAATATATTTTTTGAGCAGAGATGATTTGCCTCTGTACTCAAATATGTGTGAAGTATTGGACAGCAGAGGAAAGTAGCGTACAGTGCCTCTCTGAACTGAACCAGCTCACAAAGTAGGGAACGATAGGGAGAAAATATCCCAAGGAGAAAATACTAAGAAGAAATATAAAAATGAAATAATAAATATGAAACTCAGAAGACTATTACTATCAAGGAAGATCAAGTGAGAATGATATAAACTCAGATATAAATAAGAGAATTTTAAAATGGAAGGAAGTCCAAAATAATAACAAACTTTGAATAATTATCATAAGCAATTGTTTCAGACAAAGCAAGTATAGTCTGAAAAAATTACTTCTGGAGAAGGGCATTCTGTAGCGTGACAGAAAATCCACTACATTTTAAGTCATATGAAATGATAAAATTTAATTACATCAACAAATGTTGTAATAATATTAAATGACATTTAAATAAATCAGAGGAATGAAACACAATAAGATAAAAATCCTCACTACATAATATATCAAAACCACTGTTAAAAGAAACCAAAGAAAGTATTGAAGCAACTCATCAACTCATAAATAATACCAGTAAGTTACCCAGGAAGCTCAGAGCAGTAAACCAGTTACATAAGACAATATCCCGAAAAAAGAGACTCAATCAAAGAGTGGTGAATACCAAAATACCCTAAAAACAAGAAGAGGGAAGAATAAAGTTTGTGAACAGGAAGAAAACAATACCCTGAAACCAGTATAGAAGAATAAAGTCAGTTCAGTGAAGAAATTAAATACTCCAAACTAAACCTCAGTCGTGATAACACCAAGTACCTTGGTTTACCCAAGAATGAGGTAAGAAGACCAGAAGAGTGAAGACTAGACGAGGGACAAGAGTGAAGACTAGACGAGGGACAAGAATGAAAACTAGAAGAGGGACAAGAATGAATACCAGAAGGAAGATAGGAAGAAGGACAAGAAGGAAGACAGGAGGAGAGGAAGACATAGTATGAAAGAAACACCGTAGTAAAACCTATTATTATATAAACTACTATCAATCCCAAACCCACAAAAACTATGCCAAAGAAAGTATAACATACCCAAAATCTTATAAAAATGTAATTATTGAGAAAACTAAAGTGTTGTATAGCGTTATAAGAAGTGCACCGGCTAAAGCTATTGTGTAATAAAGAAAATAAACTAGTCTTAACGGTCCATGATGACTAAAGGTCTGGTCTGAGATAATAAGACTCAGAATATCAGAACCAACAGTGAAAGTGAATTTGTTTAAGTGTTTTTTAAAAAAATGCAATAAACTTAAAGTTGGTGATACTATAACTTAGTAGTATGCTATATCACAACTTTAAAGTCTAATAGTAAACAGCATGATAAAATAATAAAATGGAAGGTTTCCAGTATTTTATTATTTTAATGTAAATCCTTATTTAAAAGACCTTTGTAAAAAAGGATGATAATAAATAGAGTATGGGAATTAAGGTTTACTGATGTGGGGGATCACAATAATAATGATTTAAACCAGAAAGGACTGACACTAATATAGTATGAATAAGTGTAACATGTTCAAATAGACTGTTATTTCACAATCCTAAAATCAATGTATTAAATAAATGTATTTGTAAGGTTTATTAGAAAATAAGATTTATGTTATGTGTTTTAAAAAGAATTATGTTTGATAAATAATAACCTACATACCAGTAATAATGTTCTAAGAGGTATGCTATGTTAGATTAAAAATAGTTAAAAAAGATATGTTTAAGCTGTATCTGCAATATGTTACATTGTGCAAATTACTAAACAATGTTAATAATTAATTATTTTAATAACTGTAGTGTTAATTAACTACTACATAAAACAATAAGTTATAGATCATGTTATTTTCATATAATTGTAATTATGTAAAGTCAGAGGAGGAATTAAGTTTAAATTATTTGAGAAAGAAAGAAATATAAAATTCTAAAATCTAGGCCATTTGGTGAAATCAGAGAACCAATATAAAATAGTGTAATTCACTAATAAATCCTGTAAACTACCCAGATTTATATAAGATAACACAATTAACTACTACTAGGAATGATCCTATGAATTAAAATGACAATAAGGAAATATACCTTAACATTCTGTAAATTGTCAAAATATATAAATTAATTGGTTTTGGAGAGCAAAATCAAATCTACAAATTAACACAAAAAACCAGTTCAAAGGTGTAATTTATATGTATTTAAGGAAAGGAAGAGAAATATGACTAATTAAAATTTATTATAATAGTATTAATAATATTTAAAATGGAAGGAATTTTATATAAAAACGGAAATCCAATTTTGAGCCTATATTTCCAAAGTGTGAACAAAATTTGTTAATTTCCACAAAATGTCTACAGCTATAATACATCAATTTAAAGGGAATAAGATGATTAAACTAATAATAAGATTAGTAATTCATAAAAGTAAGGAATAAAATAGAAAAATTCCATATATAATGTAATATTTTCTAATATGTATGAAGTCGAAAAATGTTAACAATACTTTTTCAAGGATTAACTGGGCAAGATTTATGACCAAGTTAATTAGTCTTTTGTTGAATATCAAGCTGAATAGGTGAGTGACAAAAACGTTCTGAAAAAATCGAGTCGAACATGATGCTAACGTTTATCCATTGAAATCAGTGAACGGGAGTTAGACAAATTAGACACTTTTTGAAGCCAACACTATAAAAACATTCACGACAATAGTGAAAACAAACCTCTAACTTCACTATACGAGTGACAGTAAACGGTAAAACATTATATTACAACTGATTTACTCTACAAACCTAACCGCAACTTGAAAACTTAACCGTAATAGTTGAACAAATAGAAAATAAACTAACTAACGCAAGTTTACACAGAACACTTCACCAGAATACACTAAATAGATTAACAGACATATTACACCAGTGCGGGGACATTTTAGACCTTGATGAAGGTAATTTTATAGTAATTTTCTGACTCGACGCATATACAATAGCCGAGACCAACCCAAGGAGCGGCCATCTTGAACACGAAACCTGCCTACTACATCATAGTTACTGACGTCACATCAGTCTTCATTGGTTCGACAAAACATTTATTCTAATATCATAACCTGAATTATTTAAATACTATTAAATAGTAATTATTGTATTTATGTGTTAATTGTTAATGTTATACTTTATCGTCACCCTTCTCTGACTATTAATTCTTAATCGCTCAAAGAACCTGTCTTTAATATAATATAACATAAAATTTTGTTCTGTATGACAATCGATAATTCCTGAGACAGAATCGATAATTGCTCTCCATCGATAAAATATCGATTATTTATTTAAAATTGTCAATAAATCTTTATATTTCTATTATTTTGTATCTGTACTTATTTCACAGGGTAATTTAAGGGTATTTATAAGGCTGAAGGTATTAAGTGAAAAGAATATACTCTATTTTGAACAAGATATTGGACCAGTAAGGAAAGTCACCAATCGATTATTACCTGGAGTTAATCTATTTAACTCCAGACTTGGTGCAAATCTTCAAGAAGTGCTCGACGGTCAATAAATACCTACCTGTTATTAAAATTTTACACGAATCTTTTAAAAAACAGATTGATCTTGTATACATACCTCTATAAACATAAACAAAATTATTTTATTGTTTGGAAATTTTGTTATTATTGAAATTTCCATTTTATTTTTATTCTTTTGTAACGACCGGCATACAGCGGTCTGGTGACCTAGTGGCTAGCCCAAACAGTGGGATTTGATTTGATTACAGTCATATATAAGGGTCTTCTTACAAAGTGACGAACCCAACGCTGGGCATCAAGGAAGAAGGCAGCCACCTAAAGGTCGTCCAGTTACAAAGTGGCGTCCAACTTAGAGGGCTTGATAAGATAAGCCTGGCAGCGGTTATCCAGTCAGGAAGAAGGTCAATAACGATAAACCAAAATGGAAGAAATTACACAAGAAGGGATGGATAAGATAACGGAAATGTTCCAACAGATAATGAGGAAAATGAACGAGAATGTGGAAAATTTCAGCAAGAAAATGGATGATCACAGACAAATCTTGAAAGAGGGTTTGAGGGAAATAAATACAAACATCATATCCATGAATGAAGGATTAAGGAAAAATAATGAGAGAATGGGCGAGGAAACTAAGAAAAGAAGAGAGGACAGATTAAAGGGAGAAGAATTAAGAGATGAGAAGACCGAAGAAATAAAAAATGATAGCCAACCAGAACCAGAAGAAGTACTAAATGATAAAACGCAGGAACAAATAATAGTAGTACCTGAAATTGAAACTAACCGAAACCAGGAAGATATTAAACCAAGGAAAAGGAGAATGTATCCAAGAAATGTAATAAAAACGAAGGAAGAGTTGGAGATGATGAAACATGGGTTAATTGAGGGCAATAATATCCCAATTACCTATGACAAAGACATCATGAATTCTATGAATTATAGAAGGAGAATCGAAGTAATTTCAGAAATAATTTACCACAAGACAGTAGTTTATCACTGGGGAAGGACCAGAGGTAAACGGAATACAACATGTGGACCAGATCAGTTCCAGTGCGGAACTAAACAATGTATTTCAGAAAGATGGAAATATAACATCTTATCAGACTGTGACGATAATAAATGCTGGGACAGCAAATGTCTTCTTACAAAGTGACGAACCCAACGCTGGGAATTAAAGGAAGAAGACAGTAACCTAAAGGTCGTCTAGTTACAATATTATGGCAATTGTATGTGATGTGCAGCTCTTCTCATAAACAAATTTATACGTTCCAATAAAAGGCAGACACAATATAAGTTCAACACAGATTATAGACAAAATGTATACTGAACACTGCATGCTTTTCACAATTCAAACACAAGACATTTATATGAACAACACTGAATAATACTGAGAGAGATTAAGGAACTCGGGCTATATTTCGCTTCACTAGGCACATGGGCACCCGGCTGAATCCTAACGCATTTTCTTAAGTTTTTTTTTGTTTTTTTTTTTTTTTTTGTATGTAAAAAAAAGGTTTTGCACATAAGATATTACTGTCACTACTACCAGCATGAGAAGCTGAGCTCACCATTTGCAAGAAATATCAAAAGCCAGTCAAGTTCAACAGACCTTTTCTTTTTAGAAAAAAACTTACGTTCAGGAAAGAATTTGGAATGACTACGGTAACCTGAGTATTCCAGTTATTCAGTGAAGTTAAAAAAACACATCCAGAATTAAGCAACTGTTGTTCTTTTTTTATTTTTGTTAAGAACTAGCCAGGCCCACACTTGACCCGAAACACAAGCAGTGCGAAAGCACCTCCTAGGAAAAATTTAATAATTTTCATTTTTGCATACCTGTCCGATTTTGCAATAGCACCTGCTAAGGCCGAGTTCCTCAAACTACTTACGCATTACATCTTGGTCTCACCACACGGTCACAGCTGCCAAGGCCAGAGACCCCTTGGCACACTTTTTTCTTAGCCTTCCATAATCAATTTTAAAAAAACCCGGCATTTAAAATGAAACAAAAACTTTTCCAAACGCTGACCTGGTCAAAACAGCTGGCATGCATGCACACAGCTGACAACCCCTCTACCGTCAACCACCAGCCTCTCGTCTACTCAACAACAACACCGCGCCACGCCGCGGGAACGAAAAGTCAAGTTGTCTAACGTCTCACATAGATAGCGCGAGCGTCCAAATTCGTAGCGAGAGCAACAAACAAATTCCTATGTTGCCGTAACACAGTCACAGTTACGGCACAGTTTTTGATCTTGTTGAATATTTGTGCCCAGGTTGGTTCTTGCTATGGCTTGGTAGTTTAAATTTGTATTATTGAGTGTGTTATATATTTTTGTTTCTTGAGTGCTTCCAGTGTTGAGTGTTTTAAAAATTGTGTCGTGTTTTGTGTTGATTTGTGTATTGTGTTTAATGACGTTTACTCAAGAAGACAATGAAGAATGCTTGCCACTCAAAAAGAAATTTAAAAATGCCTAAGATTTTCAGGGAAATCCCAAGAAGAGGACAGGCGCCATCTGGACTGACAAAAGGAGGGAGAGACATCGATCAAGAATGAAGGGGATGTGGGAGAGGAGGAAGAGAGAGGAGAAGAAGGGAGAAAACACTTGAACCAAACGTAGTCCACACTGGCTCATATGCAAAAAATTTAATAATAATAACAATAATAATAACAATAATAATAATAATAATAATAATAATAATAGTACAGTAATAATTATTACTATTTTGCAAATATGAATTATGGAAGTTAAGATGTTTCTGTTAAAAATATTGTAACAAGATTTGGACGATGTCTTACAATTTTACCTACATTCAGGTCAAATGTATCATTCGACAAATTCGAATTACAGAATTCGGATTACAGAATTCGGATTACAGAATTATTATATATAATTTTGTTGAACTTTGTTATAAAAATTTTAACACATATGGTTCATTTTGACATGCATCAACAATTTAAAATGAAGTAGCTTAAGTTAAACCTAAGGATGTCACATGTAACCTAAGGATGTTACACGAATTTGGATGTCTTTTTTGGTGACACTGCCTGTGATTTTGTATTGAATGCCATTGCCCAGCACAGGCAAGATTCATTCCGAATGTACCATTTTCAAAAGTGAGAAAATATTGTCTCTTATTGGGAGCCGCTTCTTAGTTACAGGCTCTAACCAAAAATTGTAAGTTTATTAAACTGCACTTTTTGATTTCGACGAATGATGTAGAAAACCCTATTCTTATGTACAAATTATAACCGTGTTTCAGAGCCTTATGTACTCCAAATAAATGTGCTCACTATGCTACTTATATTTGAACATTTTTTGTTTACCAGATTGATTTTGTTACATCTGAGTAAAACATAGTAATATGTTTGGAGTAAAAACAGCGAGACGATAAAGATTAGTACGTAGATGATGTGATGAAGACGTATTAACGGATGAGCTGTGCATGACGTAACTGGGTCGGCCGCAGTCGCATCCTCCACTCCACTCCCCCCCCCCATACAACTGTAATGTTTTCACGAATTCTATTACTGCAGAAATGACAACTACCTTATATTACATTACATGTACAGTTATCCAATTTAATATTCTACGGTCTTCACAAGTATACGTGTCACACACACACACACACACACACACACACACACACACACACAGAACGAGCCTGTTTGTACACGTACTTAAATTTTAGATTGCCATAATGATTGTTTCACAGTTAGCTTAGTTATTTTAAAACACAACCCGAGTACTAGACGGTTACATGAAGGTTTTGCTAACTATTGGTAGATCAATTGGCAGCCGTCATAAAATACTTCCATTATAAAGACAAAAAGACATTATAAAGACGTTTGTTGGTTTCAATAATTTCGTTCACCTTTAAAAAGGTCAATCATCTTTAATCTTATTTGATTGACACTTTTTCGCATACCAAATATTTCAAATCATGTACAGATGTGAAACATAATCAGTAATTTGTACTGCTGGGCACGGTACAGTCTTATGCAAAATTTCATTTTCGTTTCCCACACTTATCCTCAGATCAACGTTTCTACTTTCCTCATTTAACTTATTGATTATCTTCTCACCTCCTTCTGCACTTAATTTTATGTCTTACAGTGTTATATAACAATGTTATGTAAGATGAAATAGAATAGTTGAAATAGAATGTAAGATGATTTGAGGTGTTACATATGCAAATTCTCAGAGAAAGAGAAAGCAATTGAATAGAAAAGAATTAATAGTAAACACCACTGCGTCATTTTCAAATCTCAGATATATTATTGGGTCCTTCAGTCTTCCGACTGGTTTGTACCCTCCCCGTATACACCAGTGGTGCGTGGTTAAGGAATCTCTCACATGTTTATGGGACCTACAGTTTAACGCCGGATCCGAACGGCGTAGTGGGGGAGGGTTTATACTAGACAGGATGCCTCTCGTTGATCTCAGATATAAAAGACAGGTATATTTTTACTGTTGTTTCCTCATCCCAGTCGTTTGACGTTATTTCCCAAAAGCGTTGAAAACGAAATTTAGTGAAATATCCCCTTAGTATTTTTTTACTTTTACTAGTATGATATATTAAAAAATAGATACATTGACTAGATGTTTCTGAAATTTAAATAATTTAGAAAATTTTGAAATGTATCTTTTTAATTTATTTAATATTTATTACTATTTTATAATGAAGAGATATAGAGATATAACTACAACACTAGAACTATAGAGTTCACTATAGAAGTTCAGTTTATTTTTCACTGAAAAATAAAAACGTAAAAAAAATTAAGTATGCTTTATGTATGCAAATTTTTAGAGTAAAACAGAAAATAAGGAAATTGTGATATATTTATGATTATTGCAGTGTTTGTAGTGTATATTGTGCTTACCTGCATGCTTAATGTCAAGACTTCTATCTTTTACAGAGCCTGATATCATGGGTCTCAAAATTGATGAACTCATGGTAAGGATAGCCGGTTACGAGTGCTCTTAAAGAAATTTTAATTTACGTGAAACCTATATAAGCCAGTCAAGTAGCAATTTCAGTGAAAGAAAAACTTTGAAATGACTGTTGGGGCAGATATGATTGTGACGCTACTGAGTAAGTCTATAAGAATGATGTACTCGTACGTTGCACCGTGCAGTTTTGAACCTTTTCCGTCATGACCAAGCGCGCAGTCTATAATCATCGTTTTTCTAATGGCTTATGGCACTGCCCTAATTAATGACACTTAGCAGTGACGATGTAAGTGGACGTGGAATTACGAAACAATTGTGGGTTGACACATGTGTCTGACGGGTCTAACTAAAACAATATTTGCATGTCACAACCGCACGAAAAAATAAAAAAAAGATGTCGATTAATATTTTATTTGGGAGCGGAAAACTGGCCTGTTCACACGCAGACAAACAGAACACAGTAATAAACAGAACACACAACTCTATCCACAGTAAATACTGTGTGTGTGTGTGTAGTGTGCAATTGCGGTCACGCTTCAGTTAGCATTGGTGATCACTACATTAAACGTTAATTTGTAACCCGATTGTGATTTTGTGCTAATTATTAGACGGTCACCCTATATGGTGGTGTTTGAGCACATTAAGCACTGAACAATTCCACAAGTACCACACAATAATGTATTAGTTTTAAATGTGTTAATAAGCATGATCGAGAAATTTTTGCCAACCAATTAATTAAGGAATTTTGCAAAATCTTACAATATACTATTGTTACGTAATGCAGAAAAGTGTTACGCCATTACGAAACGTCTGGTACATTGGAGAATGTTGTTCTACTCTATTTCCCCAGCTTTAATGCGTACGTGACGCTTAACACGTGAGGCAGTGTTACGTAAACCGGAACAATCTCGTACATTCGATAGCGTTGTTCCAGAAGCTTCTCAATTAACCCAACGATGCGTGTTTCTGAGAAGGTCGCGCTGAAGGGTCCTCTAGAATTTTCTATGGTTTGTTAAGGATGCATATTATGGAACCCTGCAGACTATAAATAGCCCATACCTGCTGCTTAGTTTTCAGTTATTGTCGGGCGATTACTCTGTGCGTTCAAGTGGTTGTTAGTGAAAAGTAATTATTGTGGCGAAGTCTTATGTGTTTTTATAATTGTGCGAGACAATTGTAATACAATTATGTTTTATATTATTTGACATTTTTTTATTGCGTATGAACAATTTTTATTTGATTTGTTGTAAGAAACTATCTTGTAGATTACAAACTGTTTAATTGTGGTAGTTAAAGTTGGTGATTATTGACTTAATTTGTGTCTTGTATTTTGTTTTCCACTGTATCATACGACGATCAGTTAGACCATCGTAACAATACAATTATGATTTCTATTAATAAATCCAAATGAAACTTGCATGTAATTGACTTAGGGTTTACCACTATTTGTTGCTACTGCTGCATCTTGCACTCACCGATTTGCCCAAATACCTCCTGGACATAAAAGTAGTACTATACTTCCAGTATTCACTCTACATGTATTAAAATATTACTGCGGTAGTAGAGTAATAATAAAAGTAAATTATAAATTCTTACGTAATGACCGCATTTTTTAAAAAATCTGTATCAATAACATCATTAATAGAATGTTACTTCATTTATACAAGACACTTTCGTAATCGTACTATTTAGTTAAAACACGTTTTTACTTTTGTAAAATAAAATTTGAATGGACTTCTTTAAAAGACGTCAATGATGGGTTGGTTATTGACATTAGCCGTTCCAGAGAGATGGACTTCTTCCACCAATACTTTTTTTATATAAAGTGACGGTAAAATATACATTGCGATATTAATTGATGACTCGTTGGGCACTTGGTGAAACATATTAATACAAAGGTTTTGTAAAATATATAAAAACACTTGGTAAGTTTCACAAATTTATTAATTAACTCTGACAGTTGTTTCGACTATCTAAGCCATTGTCTAAGAGGCGAGTGAATGAAATTACTGAACACAGGATGTTAGTGGAGTGTAGGTGGTGAACATCTGTTTAGGGCGCATCTGGAACATCTGTGTTGTGAGGGCGAGGGGGGTTAGCAAGAGACAAGGGAAGGTCAGGTGTCTTTAAAAACTAAAATAACAACAATTTAACCAATGAGCAGACTGAATTTTGTGTATTCCCTTTATTAAAATCTGTTATTTAGTTTAGTATATTTTATATTATTTTGATTGTTCATCATTATTTTAAATTTTGCATTCATTTTATATTTAGTTCAGTTAATTTTATATTCTGCATTCATGATTGTATTTAGTTTTTAAAGACACCTGACCTTCCCTTGTCTCTTGCTCACCCCCCTCGCCATCACAACACAGATGTTCCAGATACGCCCTAAACAGATGTTCACCACCTACACTCCACTAACATCCTGTTTTCAGTAATTCCATTCACTCGCCTCTTTGACAATGGCTTAGATAGTCGAAACAGCTGTCAGAGTTAATTAAAAAATTTGTGAAAAATATATATTAATATATATTTTGGTTATGTGACAAATCTGCATCCGTCTTCAGGCAAAAACAAACACTAACACATCACAAATAAAAAATAAACTAAATATCACTATAATATTGACGACTCGGAACACTAAGTTTTTTATAAGTAAAAACGTAAAGTTTTACCTTACAGCCTAAACCGGCTTTCACCTATAGAAGGCTTCATCAGAGGCTGTCGTTAGTAGCGCTGCTCGTCTTGTTGTTGGCGACGAGATAATGTTTCGAAAGATTGAAGCTGTGTGTGTGTGGTGAGATGTGTTCGAATAATGCGTGCGATTTGAATTGTGTCTGTTCGTTTAGGATGTCGTTTTTATTTGTTTTTGTGTGTTTGTATATTTCTAATTGTTCTAGAGTGTCTAGTTTTCGGCCTTTTGTGTGTACGTGTAGTATGTTCATGTTATTGTCGATGTTTTTATATGTGTGGTTTGCTTCAATGAGGTGGTTTGCGAAGGTAGATTCTGTAGTGGTGTGGAGTGCTTTTGTGTGTTCAATGTATGTCTGTTTGAAGCTACGTCCTGTCTGGCCTATGTAGAATTTACTGCAATTTGAACAATTTAGTTTATATACACCGGGTAGATCGAATTTGTTTTGTGCTTTGGGCATGCGTTTTGATAGTGTGTGTTCTGTTTTGTTAGTGGTTTTGTAAGCGATTCTGTATCCTGCTTTTTTGAATTTGTGGGCAATTTTTTCTGTTTGTTTGTTGATGTATGTTAGTGTTATGAATTTGTTGTTTTCTGTCTTTGTCTGTTGTTTGTTTTGTGTTTTGTGTAGGAGTTTACTGACTATTGTTCTGTCATAACCGTTAGATTCTGCTAGATATTTTATCGTGTTTAGTTCGTTAAATGTCGTGTTAAATCCAAAAAAAAATAAACAATTCTCTGTCCCAAAACATGTCGGGTTCATGTGAGTTTTGTGCGTGTTTTCAGTGTGTGTGTGTGTGGCGTCTTATAAATTTTATAGTTGGTTAGTTATATTTACTGTATTTACTTATTTGTTTGTTATGCAAATTCTCTATTATGTTTCGACTGTCTGTCAGTTGTTGGACAGGGTATTGTTTATTTTTTGACAAGTTTGACCTTGAACAGTGGAGGGCGTCCTTCCACCCGTTCGGAAGCAGGTGCAGTGCCTGTGTCAAGGTTGCGCAGTAAAGTACCCTCTAGACCAGTGGTTTCCAAAGCGGGGTCCTAGACAATGTTTCAGGGAGTCCGCAAACACTTGTAAGAGAAAATAGAATATACTGTAATTTTCTCAGATTTTCTATAGTCTAAAATCTAAATTTAGAATCCTAAAACAATTAGTAGAAGATTGCAGTATTTTTTTTTTTTTTTTGTTCAAACTAACTGAAATTGAAAAAGTAATTTCAAACCAATGTCTTTAATAAGGCATTTAAATCGTGTAGCAGATCTGTTTGTCAGCCGAACTAACTAGAGCGCCGCATCAACGCAGAACTGATCGTGCTCTTTTAGTCCATGTGTAAGCACTGTATCTTGCACTGTACTAAGTACTGTATCTCAGCATAACAATTTCCCGTGTAGCTGATTTTACTCCTAAGTAGCTGGACACGTGTGGCCGGAAAGATAGAGCCGAGGTTTGCAAAGATAAGAAATAAACTTGATGTCGAGAGTCTCTTAATATTGAAATTATCAGACATTAAACATAATACTGCAGAGCTAATTGTTCAAAAGCAGCTTCATTGTTCACATTAAACTGTGTTTAATATCATTACTATTATAATTTTGCAAGTTAAGAGAATATTATATTTAATGCATTTTAATTAAAATATAACAGTTTGTATCATATTTACTGTTTGTTTTATTTCGTAACTTAGACGGGGTCCGTGAAATTTTTAATTTTTTGAGGGGCTCCGCGGACCCAAAAGTGTGGGAACCACTGCCCGAGACTGTTCGAGTGCTTGATAACTACGCGAATTGTGCTGCCACGCTGCCAAAAGTATGGAATATTATTTTAGAACATTTGCAGGCAACAGTGACCGGCTTAGTTGGTGAGTTACAGTGGGCGATTTCTTTAGTGCGGAACAAGTGTTTAGTGACTGTTGTAATATAATTATTGCGGAACTCTTATAGGTGACGTTATATTTGTGTGCAGACAATTTCAACTTGAATTATTGTATGACAGCCTCTGGTTCATTACAAATTATTGTTATTTGTGACTCATTGAAGCTAGTGACTTCTGGTGTTTGTAGTTTGTTTCTACTGTATCCAATACGACGATCCATGGAACCGTTGTAACAATGTGTTTCCAGTTTTCATTCTAATCTCTATGTAGTTAGAAATAATGTGACCACTGTATATGTTATTAATTTGGTTTTATTAAGTTATGGGTTGAACATTCGAGACTGCGCCAATTGCCGATCTAGAAAACTTCGTGTCTATGGCGTACACCAATATACAAACACTTGTGGATGCAAGTAGGTCTGAGAGTACAAACGAAGTCAATAAAAAAATTATACGTTTTAAACCACGTACTGAATGCAGTTACATTACCTAAGGTTGGGACGGTTGATGTTAACATTGTTGTAAAACCGGGTTGTTCGAGCGTGGTCGGTTGCAACATTGGTCGGCTACGTTTCGATCCCAGTCACCGGGCATCTACTTCAGAGCCGCTGCGAAGCGACAGATAACGCGTACAGCAGATGTAAGCCGGACAACACCCTGGACTTTCGCGGGTGTAAGCAACTGGTACTTTTCATTCTAAAAATGAAACTTGTAAGTTTTTGTTATACATGAATGTTTTTGTGTAAACGATGAAACATTTTGATTGCATTAATACTTATTCTCTTTTTGAATAACATGTTTTTTAAACACTCAAACAATAGATGAATTAATAAACCTACTTAAAGTTATTTTAAACCAAAATTATTTTGAATTTGACAACAAATTTTATAGTCAATGCGATGGTTTGGCAATGGGCTGACCGCTGTCAGGCCTTTTGGCAGATATTTATTTAAATCATTACGAAAACACACACTTGTTTTCTAACAATATTCATAAGAAAAACATCATGTTCTACGCACGATATGTGGATGATACTTTCATAATATACAAGGGCACATTACGTCAAATAGAAAACTTTAAAAATCATTTAAATAATATCAATAAACACATTCAATTTACACATGAAACTGAAATAGATAAATAGATAACAAACTGAATTTTCTTGACTTGACGATCACCAAATATGATGATAAATTGAAATATAGTATATATAGGAAACCTACTACCACAGATGTCAGCCATACCGGCTGACTCACACCACCCATTCTCGCAGAAAATGGCGGCTTATAATTATTTCATACACAGATTGTTAACGACACCTCTTAATGAAAATGATTTTAGAAGTGAATTAAATATTATAAAACACATTGCTGTTGCCAATGGTTACACATCTTCCATGGTTGATAACCTCCTTAAAAAGCATAAGCGTAAATTGTCAAAACCACGAGTGATACAAGATAAGGAACCAATCTTTATTTCAACAACCTACACCAGTATTATGCCCAAAATTTTATCAAAAGTATTAAATAATAACAATAGAACTGTAACATTCAAAACCAATAACAATCTGTTTAATAGGCTTTGTAATAGAACCAGTACACCTTTGGAAATGAAAACAGGTGTTTATAAGCTTTCTTGTAATGACTGCGAATGCTTTTATATCGGTCAGACAGGGAGAGGTTTTTATAAACGTTTCGTTGAGCACACTCCTAAGCATAATGTAAAAGACTTGACAACACAATCTTATATAAAGTCTAACTATGCTCGTCATCTTATACAGGAGAACCATAATTATACAAGTTTTGACACCAATTTGAAACCCATACATGTCTGTGGTAAGGGCGCTTATTTAAATGCACGTGAAGAATTTGAAATATATAAAGCACATAATGACAAAAACTACCGTAAATTCATATTAAACGACCACTTACATTTCAAGTCGAATCCATTGTATGACACAGCATTAAAATTTATCTATAACTGATAACATTCAGTGTCCGGCCGGCTTTCGTCGAGTGCGCACTCGCTTCACATAATGCTTATATGATTTGGTTTCGATTTTGTATTTTAATGTTTTAAAATTTTTTAACGATCTCAATGAGTGATAAATTTTAATATTCTGATGACGAGACATAGTCTCGAAACGCGTCAATTATAATTCATTGCGTTATATTGTGGTCACGAGACAGCAGAAAAAGGTAAATATATTTATTTATTACTTATTCTCTGGTAAGTCTGTTACTTGAGTCTCCGTAAGAGGAAAAATCGTATAGTTTGATGGTACATAGACTTCCAATAAACTTTTGCTTACATCGAATAGTCCTGTAGACGTTTACTAAATCACTGAGACAATATACAGATCCGTAGGCCTATACTAGACAGAAAGTTTGCGCTTTGAAAACCAAGGGTGACAACACACTTTATACTTTGGTTTAGATGACAAACTTAATAGAATAAGCACCTCAACGACAAATCCGAAGCAACGTTTCAGTAAAATGTGATGTACGTAACGAGAAAAGAATATTTCTGATAATCATATCAGACAATCTAACATCTAAAATAATAAATAAGAAAATAATAAAATTGTAAATAAACATTCTATAGTAATGCAGTATTAATGGTCTATTTGCAAAATAGTAAATAGTATTGTTCTGCAGTAAAGATAAGAAATCTTCAGTATCTGGGATATCTCATGAGAAATGAACAGAGATTTTACTTATTGGAGTCTATACTACAGGCAAAAGTACTTGGAAAGAGAGGAGTTGGGCGACCGAGAATCTTATGGCTGTGAAATCTAAGGACCTGGTTTGGCATGAATACAACTGACTTATTCCGTGCAGCAGTGCAGAAAGTTAAAATAGTCTGTATGATAGCCAACATCCGAAACGGATAGGAACTATCAGAAGAAGATTGTTATGCAGCATGACAACTTTTGAATAAACGAAAACTTGACAATGGGAAAACTAAGAGCTACCATTAAAACAGAATAAAATTCATCCTGACGAAAGGATATAAAATAAAAGTACTAAATTAAATGCTCTTACCAAAATCGGTATGTTTTTTTTCTGATATACATAACGTGTTAAATTATCCAAAATCAAATAAAAATCACTGTGATGCAATGAGTAAATATTTCCCAGTGTCATACAAATTTATAATTAAAAATAATATATACAATATACAAGGTCCTGCAGAATAATGTTTAGATACGAAAACCGACAAAAATATTATTATAAAAATATTTAAAGAGGTAGTAACAGTAAAGGACTACAAAATTTTAAAGAAAAAAGCAAGAGACGTAAATCAAATGAACAATCTGATTTAGCTTTTATAAGACACTCTGTAGCCATTTGCTTTAAACAATAAAAAAGTTTTTGTTTAAATTAATGTATATAAGAAAAATGCGAGTCGGTCTGTTTAAAGTAGAAGGGTGTTTGTATAACAAATGTCAACAATAATAACAAGCAGTCACGCACAAAAATGGTAGTCATAAAATGGGCTCAGCAAAACAAATATTTTTTCCTTATTCTCTGCCCACTGTTTTACATTAATTACGCAACTCATAGAAAAATATTTGTATATAAAAAATTGAATAAATCTTTAGCTCGATAGTCGGTTGTAGGCATTGACTTTGCAGACAGTCTTTCACTCGCGGTGAGGGGGGGGACGGTGGCAAGCCAGCTGTTTAGCCTACATCAATAATTATGACCTTCAGTGACAGAAACCAATGTATAACTCAGATAATCTAGTTAGACTATTGATGTTAAGATATCGAGCACTCTTTATTTTTGTTGTGTTTAAGAAGTTGTTAATACATTTTTACATTGAAAATGTTTATAAGGACGTGTCGTACATTTGAAAACGACCGCTGGTGCATGATCGAAAATGGGAACCGGTGAGTTTCCATAGAATCTACTTCTTTGTTGTCAATAAAGTAGTACACATATATAAATTCGCTTATGAATGCGACTACATTTAACTTACAATCTGTACATTGGTAAATGAAGAATGAATTCATTGATTGGTGAATGAACATAAATATATATATTTTTTAGATTTATTGAAGGATTTTCAATGCCCTTCTCTGTGCATTGCATTTGTGCAATGCCTGTAAATTTTTTGAAAAAAAAACTGTATTTAAAATTCGTTTCATAAATTTTACTATCCTTAAGCTCCAAAACGTTTTGTCAATTTTATAATCTTATGTGGATTTACATACGTATTGCCTAAAAACTGCTCAAGTAAAATTTATTAAAAAATTAATTTATACCACTTCCTTAGGCCATAAAACGATGTTACAATGTTCTAAATTGTTTTTTTACAATGTCTGAATTGCCTTTAAAATCTTATTTGTACACCCTGTATTAGAATGATTTTGATTCCCATAATAAACAAATCGGTACAAACTACTTATCAGATTTGATTGCATTATTCTGCATCAGTTGTTACTATTAACTTATTTAGACAGAATTTATTCTATGCGAGTCGTTTCGTGAAATGAAAATGAATCCATTAAATAATCTTAGTTTTTTGTACGTCTTCGTATTATGGCAGTAAATGTAAACCATCGCTTTTCTATTATTCAGTCTTAACTTGCAGCTCATAGGCCTCGTGTTTATGATTTAATGTACGTAAATGTCACACTTTAATTACATACTGAAGAACTCGCAATCTACGAAAGCAAAGTACTCGCATATTTGCATAGTCATCTTCTATGTTAGTCTTCGGGGCTGCAACCCAACATAACGGAAACAGAGCATTTGTTTATGAAATTACTTTTACTTACCTTAGGTTTGTTCAAGAACATGTGCGTGTATAACATAAATATTCTTTTTGCAATTACTTATTTTTTTGCGTACCGTATCACTTATTATATAATTATATAATTACCTTATTATCCACTCTAGTGATACAAAGTTTCGTCAGTTATGACGCGTTTCGGGACTAAGTCCCACTGTATAAAAGCAAGTAATAAAAATTTTAAATATCTCTCTGCTAATTTCACAGGTATTATGGCAAATATTTTAAAACCCGTTCTCAAAGATAATAACTATATCTTATCATTTAAAACAAATAATAGCTTGGGAAATTATTTCATGAACAAAAACAAAGTACCCTTAAAAAAGAAATCTGGTGTATATAAAATAAAATGTGATGATTGTGAAGCGTTCTTCATCGGTCAATCAGGCAGATGTTTTTATACAAGATTTTTAGAACATATCCCCAAGCCAAGTAATACTAAATCCAATTTTGCACAAGATTTAATATCAAGCGGACATAAATATACGAGCTTTGAAGAAAATTTAACAGCATTGCATTTTTGTAAAAAAGGTAAACGGATGGATAATCTGGAGGAATTTGAAATTTATAAAGCTATAAAAAATAATACCACTAAAAACAGTTTACTAAATGACCAGATAAATTTTGCATGAAACTACTTGTTCGACACTGCCATCGGTTTAGATTTAATCTTTGACCAGTCGCGTGACGATCGCGGTTGTGGGTGAACGCATGCGGCAGCTGCGGCCGTGGTTCGTACAACTTTTCACATGCGATTTGTAGTTTTATTTTTATTTTATTTTATTGACTTGACCAGTATCATGGTTGCGATTTTTATTGTATTAGTTTATTTATTATATTGAAATAAGTGTTATCTGAGGATGGGACTTAGTCCCGAAACGCGTCATAACTGACGAAACTTTGTATCACTAGAGTGGATAATAAGGTAATTATATAAATATTCTTTTTGCTATTGATCAGACACTGTACGACCAGAAACAGACCGAGTCGTAATTAGGCCTACTGAAGAGACGGGCGTCTACCATTACTGCTTTTTTATATAAAACGACCGTTTCGGCTTCGCAACAAATCAATAGGCGTCTTCAGGCAAAAAAAAACACTGAAACAACACAAATAAAGTAGAAACATTACTGTGTTCTGTGTTTGACAAAGAGCCAAAGCACTAACGTATTTACATTAAAAATTAGTAAATTTTGTTCTACAAAATATTTACAAAAATCTCTCTCTCTCTCCCCTACAAACACGCGCGCGCGCGCACGCGCATAAAGAATTTCAACGAAACCGAAACATCGAAGCATGATAATGTTTTGTAAACAAAAGATTTCTAGACTGTGGGGAATCGAAAGTGCGGAATCGTCACATTTTTCGATGACGCATCACGCATTTTGTGGAATGACCACCAGCCTAAAAAACACTATCATGTTAAAAAATAAAAGATGAATCTTTAATACATTGAAAAAATAAATTCATGGAAATCTAAATTTACAAAAAAAAATATTTGAATGGGAGTTAGAATCCAGTTAATCAAAATTTTTAACAATTAGTTGTTTCTGGTTAAGACTTTAATAATCTTTACGTTGTACACTAGATTTTTACTAAAAAAAGTTTTACATAATCTACAAATATTAAGTCTGCACGGTCTATTTTCCCTTTTATTTTTGAGTCTAACTTTCCTAAAAGATTTACGTTACGTTCAAAATTCTCTTTTCTATTACTACTTTATTTTATTTATTATACGATTCGATTTTAGCTCCCACATCTATGTAGACACGTTCCTACTCTACGTTGTTTTCTGACGTTTCTGAGGGCTGCATCTTGTTGCGAAAACATATAGAATATACTTTTGCTAATGTCTGCAGAGTTCTTGAAGTTTGTTTGCTGCACGTAGATTTTTATTCCGCAATCCTCCGCATTCTGACTGTTATCCTAATATGGCTTTTTCGTACGTCTGAGGATTCTATTAACTATTTTTTCAATATATCAAATTCTCCGTGAAAATATCTTCGTAGACTTACACGGCCGGAGTCAATGTTGTTAAGTTTGAATAGCAATGGACCACGGCCAAACAGCCAGGAATCTGAAGATCTCCGTAAAACCTTTATGTGATGGGACAGTCATAGTCATGGATGTGAATTAAGCAAATGCTATCCTCAATATGAATTAAGAACTATACCTAACTGGATACCAGATCAGCAGTAACAACAAAAAATTTAGAGAATAGCACTTAGTACTACAGAGTAAGTGTATAGTTTATTATTTAGTCAAAATGAGATTCGTCACACTTCTGACTGATATGGGCAAGGAAAAAGAAACGTGAGTAAAATTTGTAATTTTTAATTTAAAAGTAAACATTTTAAGCTGAAAACTAAGGTTTTGTTTTATAAAATATCATTGTATTCTATAATATAACATAGTATTAACGATGATGAACAGGTACAATTGAATAGGTACAAAGTTGTATACTTGTTTCTGCACATCAATACAAGCGCTACCTGTATTGTAATGCTTTACTAGTTCATGCTCGATTGGTCAGTTGTTGGTGTCCTATTAATCCGTGTATATTAATTGGTCTGTGTTATTGCAATATATCATGTTATACCCCATCAATATGCGTCGCTGTACAATAACCGAATAATGATGTTATGTAAACTGATGTTGTGGTTGTATTAAATAGACTGCACCACTGGCAGTAATATAAACCCCTAATATATATATATATATCAACATGCAATACTCAGCTTACACATGCATGTAATTCTGTAACTTGTCTATTCCGTGCCCTTCTAGCCAGGGCTGGCCCCAGCGCTTCTGCCGCCCTGTGCACTATTTATGAGTGCCCCCCCCCCATTTAACTCTGAACACATTCACGCAAACTAAACCTACTCTAAAGATACGGCGATTGCCTTCAAATGACGACTAGGAATGTTTGCACTGTTGTGTTTATCAAATAACTAGAACTTTTTCGCGTTTACGATGCGGCGAACGGCTACAGTAAAAATTGTAGAGACAATACAAGGAATCGTGAGACAATAAAAATGTATGCCTATGTGAACTTAAAATTAAAATACTAACTAAAATTCATTATGATTGAAATATAACAAAAGTAATGTATCATATACCTTAGTTAAAAAATAGGGCTACTTGTCTAGGTTTTGCACTGGCAAACTCCTTTATGACTTCGTTGTAATCAAGTGATTCAGCTAACTGATGTTCTATAGATGTAGTCGCCAGATCACTCAGACGAGTCTCGGACATACTCGATCTGAGATAAGTTTTAATAAGTTTTAGCCTCGAAAAAGTTCTTTCTCCGGTTTCCACTGTCACAGGTAATGTTAGCAAAATTCTTAGAGCGACACCAACATTTGGTGCAAACCCATACTCTTGAATAAATTTTTAAGTTTCGACAGGTGTAATTTTATTTTTTACCTCAATTTCAAAATTTAACATCCCGGAATCTGACGCCCTTAAAAATGTGACGCCCTGGGTGGTGGCACGGTTCGCCCTTGCCGGGAGCCGGGCCTATTTCTAGCCATATATGTAATTGTACTGATACACAATATTTTATACACGTTTACATATACCGACTACTATTTCTCCTTTTCGTAGTCTGTTAGTTAGAATTCTGCTTCATCGTTGTGTTTGTATGACGTACGCACAATTGTTAATCTTGTCATTTGAATTAGCAGTCTCTGTAAATCCAACTTCGTAGTGTTTATTTGCTAATCTGCTAAATGTAATGTTGTGGACGAGGCCTTTCAGTGTGTCGTGGTTTAGGACTTGAAAATGGTGGAAACACTGAAAGGCCTCGTCCAGAACATGACATTTAGCAGTTTAGCAAATATGCACAACGATGGTGGAGTACGCAAAATTTCTGATAATAATGTAAAAGCTATATTTTTAATGGTGATCATTAGGCTACAATTTTTCATTTTAAATTAACGTAGAATACTGGCTACGGTTTATTATTATCATAATCATCATCATTGGCTCGACAGCCCTTTGTGGGTCCTGGCCTTCTTCAGAAGATTTCACCATTCTTCTCTATTCGTAGCCATATTAATCCAGTTTCTATTATTATTATTATTATTATTATATTATATTATATTATATTATATTATATTATATTATTCTATTCTATTATTATTAATTTATGGAAATTTATAGTTTCATTGAAAATTCACAGTACAACTAAAAAATTCAGCGAGTAAGTCCATTTGGTCAATATTGCTTAACATCCATGAGCTAAATAACTGTAAATTAAAAACATAATACAGAAAAAGAGATACTCAGATAGACACGTGGTACTACTGCATAAAAGGGACTGTTTTAATCAAAGGTCACGTCTTAGTGAAACGTATTTTGGTCCTGGGGGTTCCGGGGTCGAGTCGACTTCTTACAAAAGAAAGTTAAGACTATTCAAAATAAGTTTATTTACTATCTTTAAAGTGGTTGAAAAAAGTATGATAACATCTTAAAATCAATCCCATTAAAGTAAACGGTAATAACACAATACAAATACGCGTTATTGAAACATTGTTTAGAAGTTACTTGTTGACTGGATTAAATTTCCTATATTTCATATTTAAAGCGTATACGTAAATGCAGTGTAATCAACCAATTTTATATTTTAAAAAGAGTTACTAGTATATTAGGGTACTAAAAAAATAATAAAACAGGCTAAAATGTAAGAGATTAACAAAATTCGGCTACTTTTTCTTCCCTCTGTGAGGTTCAGTCCAGTTTTTCTCCACCTGTAAATACCACCCTCAATAATATGCGACTTTAATCTTGGTGTTGAAATAATGCAGTAATGTACGAGAAATTGTTATCAAACATCTGCTAAATAAAACATACAAAAACACTGAAAGAAATTTTAGCCTTAAAATTATTCTAAATGGTGCTTATTCTAAAACTTAGATTACGTGTAATAATAGAATTCATATTGCAATAAGAATTTTGTCTCTTTTATCATAAACGTAGTTGCATGATCCTTCACTAAAGAGCACTTAGTATTACACACGAAATAATGCCCAAAGCGTAATCTCTTGAGGTTCAAAATAATCAGGTCTAAATATTATCTCTTGGGCTTATCAAAAATTTGATGAATACTGTACGCCATTACAGAACGTTCTACTTGTTTCTCGGCTATTCCAGCAGAGCTCAGCTGTAATGATTGTGTGCGTACGTGACAGTTGACATGCGTCAACAAACGAGGCTATTCCAGACCATACCGGTCGGTGCACTGTGTTCAAGGCCGCAATCAATTACGCTTTAGTGTTTTCGAGTAGTGTTGACGTGTGTTATAGATTATTCTGGAACACTTGTGCTATCTATTTAAACAACGACAGCTGCCGCTTAGAAGTCAGTTTACTTCGGGCGAGTACCCAGTGAGTTTAAGTGGCGATTTGTTCAAGTAAGTTTCGAAGTATTGTGACGAAGGTGTGTTATAATTGTCGGGACTCTATTAGTTGACATTATTATTGCGTGTGGACAAAACGTATTTGAATTATTGTACGAGTATAATCTTGTTGAATAACTTGTTTATTACAAACTGTTTATTGTGATAATTAAAGTTGGTGATTAGTGACTTGACACTTGTGTGTTGTATTTTATTTTCCACTGTACCATACAACAATCAGTGAGAACGTTGTACCAATATCATTTTCGTTCGTAAAATGTGAGTACAAAATTCTGTCTGCAAGAACACTGTTGTATGTTGATTAAAATATTTGCGTTATTATTGCACAAACTAAGGTGCTTAGTGTCAGAGACAATCTGCTGTAGAAAAGTGTTCTATACAAAAATCTAACATTAACGCCAGTCAAGTATTAATATTTAATAATTTACAGTAAAACACTATGAAACATTTTTCTTTTTTAATGACGTTACAAAATGTGAATGCAATTTTTGTATTTCAAAATGCGTTAGAATGCTTTTCTCAACCAAGAGTAGTAGAACAAAGAGTTGCAAAGTCAAAACTCAGAACAATATATAATCCGTAAAGTAAAGCTATTAGCGTCAGACGACGCTAAGGCGAGCGAGCAGCTGTAATAAAGTTTCCGGTACAAAAAAACTAACATTAACGCAGGCCTTGTCGTCCCACTACACCGTGTAAGAACAATTTGTCACACTTTTTTTAACCGTTGATATTTTTATCAAAAAGCTAAGTTTTATCGCTTTATCTTAAACCCATTTTTAACGTTCTGTTCGGCTAGCCCTCAGGTATATACCTGATATAGGTATACGCAGCTTTCAACTACATGCTCCATAGGCTCACTTCAATACCCCTAAACACACATGTCTACCACAGGTATACTATCCGAAATATTCGTACATACCATAGAACCAGAACACATATTAAACAATAACAAATACACCAACAAAATAATATATTGGCACAGATATGTTGATGACATTTTACTCCTATACAACGGTAACAAAAGACAAATTGAAAATTTCCACAAATACATTAACACTATACACCAAAAATTAAAATTCACACTTGAATTAGAACAAAACAATAGCATAAACTTCTTTGACCTTACAATCACCAAAAACAAACAAAACACACACATACAAAATATACAGAAAACCTACCACATCAGACATGGTCATACATAACTCATCCAACCACCCAACTCAACACAAACAAGCAGCTTTCAACTACATGCTCCATAGGCTCACTTCAATACCCCTAAACATACATGACTACCAAGAAGAACTTAACACCATCAAATATATAGCTATCGAAAATGGATGCAATCCCGATCTAATAAGCAAACTACACAAACGGATCCTAAACACAAAAAGTAAAACACATAAAACCAACAGCACAAAACCCAGTAAATACATCACACTCACATACTACAATTCCAACAGACACAAAATTGCTAACACATTTAGGAAATATAATTATAAAGTAGCCTACAGAACCAACAACACCATCAGGAAACACATAAATAATACTAACAAGGACATTGACACATACAGCAAAACCGGGGTTTATAAATTAAACTGCAATGATTGTCACCAATTCTACATCGGCCAGACGGGAAGATCTTTTTCCTCTAGATATTCTGAACATCTAAAAGCCCTCACCACAAACTACATACATTCCACATATGCCACACATTTACAAAACGAAAACCACAGTTACACAAACATAGAGCACAACATGGAAATATACACTACTTACCTAAAAGTAGAAAACTAAACACAGCAGAACAATTTGAAATTTACAGATATCACACACTACAACCAAACAACATATTAAATGAACAATTACATTACAGATCACACATACTTTTCGATACACTGATACCTACACAAAATTTGAAATCCAGCGCCAATTCCCTCCCACCAGCAACCCCCACCACACACACCCACATCCCATAACCGTTACTGTACAGATATTCAGTATTTAAAATCCCATTGAGAAAGATGAATAACACGTCGAAACGTCTGGGTAATCAAAACCTAAAAGTAAGTTCACAGTGAAAGTGTTAATATATATTTATATAAATATTAATAAGTGAATGAAGAGGATGTACCAACAAGCTAATTATATTTTATACTCTGTCAGAGGCGTAGTGTAGACTGGAAGCTTTCATATTAAGCAGGCGTTTTTTAAAAAAAAACGATTGTGTGTGCTTGTTGGAACTAGTAAGTACTAAAATACTGTACCCATTGTACCCATAACCAAAATATATTCTGTGATATAATGTACTTTAATTACATGCATCGGAAGTGAATAAAAATTAAAACAACACTTTTCTAATATTAAATCGGCTAAGAGATTTCAGAAACGAAGGAAGTAAAACAGTTCTTAATTAACATTCGAAGTGTACGGTTGATGAAGCTCTCGCTAATAACGCGTATATCAGAATCGTTAATGGGGAATAACGTTAAAGCCTAGCCTACATCATAAAATCGAGAGTTACTGCAATTTTTACTTTCAACTTAAATTCAGTGCACACAACCACTACAAACATTGAAAACAATTAATATTGAACCGAATACAAGTAAAATAAGAAAATAAAACTATAAAACACTAATTATTCATAACCAAACGAACTTCACTATTTTCGACACACACATAGACAGAAGTGAATACACCTAATCCAAAACATTTAATCGAAGTGAACACAGAACACTTAACCGGGACAACCCTAACAACACCAGAGACATTATTCACTATTGCGGAGACAAGGAAGCAGTTGAGAAGGCATCTTTATTAACAGAAAAATCCAGCTACACCATTCTTGTTTATCGTCAGCAGCGAGCAAGCGGCCATTTTGGAACTCCCGTCATGCCTAGCGCCTACGTCGAATAGTATTCAACAAATCATTTGGTATAAACTCTTACTTAATAAACATTGTATATTATTATCAAATGTGTATTTTCTAACAATTAAGATATTTTATTGTGAATGTTATACTTTCTATACTTGCCCCTTGTCTGACTATTAATTATAACCGTTAAAAGAAACCTTTCGAAAATATTTATATGAAATAACAGGTGTATTAACAATCGATTGCCTGTGAAAGAGTCCAGCTATATATGATAATCGATTTTCAATCGATCTTTTGAATAATTGTCAATAAAAAACATAATAATTCAACAACTTGATTTTAAATTTATTTCTTAATTATATAAAAGAGTTTTAGTTAACAACAGGAGTAACAGAAAGGCGACCGTTACTCAAGGGAAAGTAATATATATGGAGGAAAAGAAATATCGCCAATCGATTAGTGAATTGAGACAATCCTGTTAACTGGAATTTAGTTAAAGAAAACCATAAGCAAGATTATTGACACAAATAATTCCAACAAACTTAAAATTTCATCACTACACCCTTACAAAAAATATTTCATAAATTATTAAACATAAAAAAAACATAAAATTTTTTTTTTTATTTCAAAACAGAAAATAAAATTTTTTCAAAAATTTAAATAACACAGTTTACATTTGTAACGACGTTTCGTTACAATGTATAACGAAAAAGTGCTTATCCTACCTAAAATAACATAGACGCCTACTTCTGGTTTGGAAACAATACTTTAAACTACCGACTACACGTTCTGACTCACTGATTAGATTGACATCAGATAGAAAATTATTTTTTAGAAAAAACTATGTATTTTGTATCCAGGCAAATCAAACAAAAAAAGTCGTTATAGGCTATTTAGGAGAACTACTCGAAAGTACAAGTTACAATTCTGTTACAGTGTCGAATAACTAGCAAAGACCGGGTAGAAACAGATTATATTAAATCATGGTGTTGTCGAGAAGACGCCACGAGGTAAAAGTCCATGTCTTTGACGACACGACGATGTCGAACCAATACACAAATACTGATTTCAATAATGTCTGTTCGAGATACAAAATTAAAGTTTTACAAAGTAATGGCAGTCCCTGTACTGTTCTATGGGTGTGAATTATGGACAACAACCGAGAAACAAGACAGTAAAATACAGGCCTTTGAAATGGCGTTCTTAAGATGAGTTAAAAGGTGTTCTAAACTTGGCCGTACAAAGAATGATGCCATAAGAGAAGAGTTGCAAGTTTTAACTTGAATGAAAAATTTAAAGATTACAAACAACGGTTGAAAGAACACTTAGAAAACATGTCAGATTTCAGACTGTCCAAACAAGTCTGGAAACACAAACTTATAGGACACAGGTGTGTGGGTAGACCCAGGAAGAGGCGGGTGGAGGATTTTTGAAGGCGGAAGAGGCAGCACCTTGGCTATGCCGAGTTGTGAAGACGATGCTCATGATGACAAATAATTTATGCGTGTGCAAATGGGTAAAACAGATGTATGATATATTATGATATATATGACAAGAGTTCCTACATCAATACCAAGTGTCTAGTTTCTACGCGTCATTGTTTCTTAATGTCTGACGCATCCGTTTCAATGGAAATTAATGACTTGTATCGGTTACATGGGCAGGCTTACGTGAAAGTGCAGGATGCCACGTGTGACAGATGACACCGTGTAGCTAAAATACCGGATTGATTGTCATAGACCCAGCTGCAGTTTGTCTGTAACCGCATGATAAATGAGACCTGTGCTGACGAATATTACAAGTGTATATGGAAAACAGGTATCCACACACACACACACACACACACACACACACACACACACACACACACACACACACACACACACACACACACACACACACACACACACACACACACACACACACACACACACACACACACACACACACACACACACACACACGCACGCACGCACGCACGCACGCACGCACGCACACACACACACACGCACACACACACACACACACACACACACACACACAGATCAATAAACTAATAAACAGTCCTGCATGTAAATGCATTTTTCTTTCTTGTTATAGTATCAGCTTTATAGGTGACTACATGAATCGTTAATTTGTAACTCTGCTGTGACTTATTGTAATAATTATTATTTAATTACACCATGTGTTGCTTGGATGGAGTCACCGATTCAACTCTTTGTATGTTTGTAATAATCTTTTTAAAATTTCTTTGAATACATTGGATTGTTACACACAGATGTTAGTAAAAATTTGTTAAAGTATTCAAAACAGGTGGGTTTATAATCTTTTTGTCATTTGAACAATAAAAATCGTTATGGAGAACCATACATGACTTTCATCTTCTAATTAATTATAAAATTATTTTTAATATGTTTGCCTACACTCGGAACGAAACCAAATATGTAATATGTGAAAACGCTGAAATAGATAATCAAAATACGAATTGTACCTAGTTGTTAATATTTTAAAAATAAAGAACTTGTTTGATTAAATAATCTTTTATTTAAACAACGCGAATGAAAGCGAGTACCGTCCAGCGTTTGTTATCTGTGAATTTCTGAAAGCGAAAAATTATTTTGTTTACGTATCCGTGGTGACAGAGCATGGAACGATATTAATAACTGTTAATATTTTATTGAAATTTTTAACTTTTCGGTCGAATAAATTTATAACATTAACACAAAAAATTACCCCCTCACTCTTCAACTACCCTTTTCATTCATTGATGTTTTTACCTTTCTACAGTGGATTGTTATGACCTTTTTTTTCAGGATACTTTATTAATTAAAATTAGGTACTTTATTCTTGTTAAAACGTAAAACGTTGCAGGTAAACTACCCCTTTCCCTTAGCGGATCTTCACCAAAATCAATAGGCCTTGAGTCCTCTACAACTTAGTTATATATGCAAAACATTATTTGATTCTGTTTGAATTTGCGGCGGTTATAGTTTGCCAAAAAAAATTCTACACAGACATACACACGCCTACAGAGACTTTTTGGAAAATTAATTTTCTTCATGTATTGAGAGTAGTTCAATCAGATTCACCCCTTGTCTCGAACATGATTTTTTCCGCGATCTATATACTTTCATTTCTTTACCGAACATTGAAGTAATAAAAACGTTGTAACATGGAAGCGTATATTGTACAAAAATGTGCATTTGTACTTAAATGACGTTAATTACATTTAAATTAACTTTAGTTGTAAGGAGTTTACCTATTTGAATGCCTGCAGTAGTTCAAAATTTATATACCTAATCAAAATTTACAGAGTTCACTACTAATTTATTTCAAACGTTTTAAAAACATACAAACACTTGGTAAGTTTCACTGTTTATTATTTACCTCTGACAGCTGTTTCAGCTTATTGAGCTATTCTCAAACAGATCATAGAAACAACTAAACTGAGAAAGTGGGGTGGTAAACCTGTGTTTAGGGTGTGTATCGGGACATCTTTGTGTTGTGTGTATGCTGGAGGGGGTGGAAAAGTTAGAAAGGGAAGGTAATTTTTCCGAATACAACCCTAAACAAATGTTCACCACCCTCACTTTCTTAGTTTAGTTGTTCCTTGATCTCTTTGAGAAAAACTCTAAGAAATTTATGCACCTAAGCATCCAAAGAATTTCGACGAAACCGAAACATCGAAGCACGATAATGTTTTTAGGCTTTTGAAACGTATAATGTGGATTACGTTTGGTGGATTACGTAAATCATTTCCAAACCACAGACGATTACAAACAGAGCATGTAAAACCAAATTTATTATCACTAAAACGTTTGCTAAACTCAATGCCAGCAGCAATTATTTCTATCTTGATGCGTTTACATATCAAATTACTAGACTGTGGGGAATCGAAAGTGTGGAAGCGTTACATATTTCGATGACGATTTTTGTGGAATGACCCCCAGCCTAAAAACATTATCATGTTAATAACTTAATAAGCTGAAACAGCTGTCAGAAGTAAATAATAAACTGTGAAACTTACCAAGTGTTTGTATGTTTTTAAAACATTTGTATTAATATGTTTCACGAAGTGTCCAAGGAGTCGTCATCAATATCGTGAAATTTATTTACTGACATAATGTACTGTTAGTCCTTTTTACGCTTTCTCGCCTTCAGACGTTGACGAATGCATATTTACAATTATTTTATGACCTTTTAATATGTTGACTAATGTGTTTATTATTATCCTTATCGCTTCAGTTGTTTGAACATGGCATTTTTATATTTCTTTCTTATTTTTTTACGAGGGTAGGGGAAAATGTCTATAGACACTGCGAACCCCGTAGTTCCTAGTAGTGTGGGACTCTAACCCACTAAAAACACCTAATGCTACAACTGAGCAAACTATCCAGCAGCTTCTCCTTCACGTTTCCTTGACGGATGATGGGGGTGTAGCCCAGTGGCTAATTCCAAGGTTATTTTGTCTTTCTATCACCTAGAGGTTTATGGATCTATACATATTGATTGCTTTCTAATGCGATACCAGATCATGTTGCTTCTTATGAAACTTAAAAATGTCCACTCCACCTACAATTGTTATTTTAATGTTTTTTGTTACATTTTATATACTTTTCTTAACATTTATTCACTTGAATCCGTTCTCGGATATTTATATACTTCTCGTATGCCTCTCGTTAATATAACGTCGTGTACCTTGGTCATATAATAACTAAGGATTTTAAGTGAGTTGTATGATTAGGCAAAAAGATATTATTTAAGTGTCAGTTACTACATTTGAACACTACTACTAAAAACGTTATTAATTACAATCCCAAAATGCGGAAAAAATTGTTTCATCTTGTTTGAGCAACGAGTTAAGTAAAACGACTACTAAAACACATAATTTGTAGAACCGGACTATACTCAGATTTGAAATTGTCATCTATGCCGACTAGTGTTTTAACTTTAAGTATATATAAATCGGTATTCATGCGATAAAATTGTCCAAACGCATATGTTCTCGTTGATGTTTCTTCCTTTGTCACCATGTCTCTAAAAGTACCCTACCTTTTTTTTCACGTGTTATTTGAGACTTGTCCAGAAAAACAAGTCTCGCGCTGATCTGGGACAACTCCAGTTTAGCCGAATGAAAGGACATGAGGCGACGCACGCCAGTGCAGGCCGGAAGCGAAGAGGATGGAGACACATTGTAGATAGAGTAGTGCGCTCGCGCGTGTGTATTTGTGTGTATATGTAGTGTGTAACCGTATAGGTAATGGAAGTGGCTGATGGAAATGTCATAAAGTTTATACATGAGGGCGGCCAAGACAAAGACGAATAACGCACGTCGCCAAAGCTGGAGGGAGGCGACAGAGAGGCGGCATGGTAGGCGGGGGGGGGGCACAGAGTATAGGGCTAAAGACTAGGCAAGTAGTTGGGAAAAATTTAAAGTGTTATGTGATCAGGAAGAATGGCAGGTTAAGTAGACGTTTGAAGATGGGAATTAAGTGTTTCTCTTTCTAGGACGCAGGCGGCGAGGAGTTCTGGGAGGAGCTCCATCGGCTATGGTAAGGAGTTGGTTTATAAGGAAGAAAGGTCTGCAGGTGTTGCGGGCAGTTCTGTTGATGGAGGTGGGTGTGGATTGTAGCGAAGTGCGTTGCTTTGCACTTTGTGAGTATTTCCAATTGATAGGAAGGGGTCGAGGTTTGGGAAGAGTTTTTTTGAGTGCACAAAGAGCGCTATTGGAGGTTTTGGTAAGGGTAGGTCTGATGTAGATAAGTCGAAGGGCTCGTCGTTCTGTGGCTCAGCAGGGTTTTAGGCGGGCGGGCACCCTACCCTTTTGATATCACACTTTTATACTCCAAAATTACGCCCAAAACTGCCGCATTGAAAAAATTCAAAAAAATTCCTGCCCCGTCACTGTACCGATGATTTCGAATCCACTCAAAAACTGCACAAACCATAAGAGTTACTTAGCAGTTAAGTTCTTAATAAAATAATGTAAAAATGTAAGGGGAAATCCGTACTTTGTTCTCATTTCATATCTGCAGACTGTGGATACACAATGGGCCTAATGTTAGGTTTCCTTTTTTAATACAACCATAAGGCTTATTTTTTCATTTTGTTACTTCAATTAGCAGTCTCTGTAATTCCAACTTTGTCGAGTTTACTTGTTAAACTGCTACTTGTCATATTGCGGACGAGGCCTTTCAGTGTTTTCACCATTTTTAAGTCCTAAACCATGACTGATTTTTAAGAAACAAATGAAATTTTGAACATAAGGCGTAAGTTAATCCTCTAGGTTATGTGAGTGTCTCACATCACTATCGTCACTAAAGGTAATTTACGTTTCAAAACTAACAAGATATAATATCACTTATTATATAATTATATAATTACCTTATTATCCACTCTAGTGATACAAAGTTTCGTCAGTTATGGCGCGTTTCGGGACTAAGTCCCACTGTATAAAAGCAAGTAATAAAAATTATAAATATCTCTCTGCTAATTTCACAGGTATTATGCCAAATATTTTAAAACCCGTTCTCAAAGATAATAACTATATCTTATCATTTAAAACAAATAATAGCTTGGGAAATTATGTCATAAACAAAAACAAACTACCCTTAAAAAAGAAATCTGGTGTATATAAAATAAAATGTGATGATTGTGAAGCGTTCTACATCGGTCAATCAGGCAGATGTTTTTATACAAAATTTTTAGACCATATCCCCAAGCCAAGGGGGTATAGTAATTATTACTATACTAAATCCAATTTTGCACAAGATTTAATATCAAGCGGACATAAATATACGAGCTTCGAAGAAAATTTAACAGCATTGCATTTTTGTAAAAAAGGTAAACGGATGGATAATCTGGAGGAATTTGAAATTTATAAAGCTATAAAAAATAATACCACTAAAAACAGTTTACTAAATGACCAGATAAATTTTGCATGAAACTACTTGTTCGACACTGCCATCGGTTTAGATTTAATCTTTGACCAGTCGCGTGACGATCGTGGTTGTGGATGAACGCATGCGGGAGCTCCGGCCGTGGTTCGTACAACTTTTCACATGCGATTTGTAGTTTTATTTTTATTTTATTTTATTGACTTGACCAGTATCATGGTTGCGATTTTTATTGTATTAGTTTATTTATTATATTGAAATAAGTGTTATCTGAGGATGGGACTTAGTCCCGAAACGCGTCATAACTGACGAAACTTTGTATCACTAGAGTGGATAATAAGGTAATTATATAATTATTCTTTTTGCTATTGATCAGACACTGTACGACCAGAACCAAACCGAGTCGTAATTCGGCCTACTGAAGAGACGGGCGTCTACCATTACTGCTTTCTTATATAAAACGACCGTTTCGGCTTCGCAACAAATCAGAAGGCGTCTTCAGGCAAAAAGAAAACACTGAAACAACACAAATAAAGTAGAAACATTACTGTGTTCTGTGTTTGACAAAGAGTCAAAGCACTAAAGTATTTACATTAAAAATTAGTAAATTTTGTTCTACAAAATATTTACAAAAATCTCTCTCTCTCCCCCTACACACACACACGCGCGCGCGCGCGCGCGAACGCGCGTGCGCATAAATAATTTCGACGAAACCGAATCATCGAAGCGTGATAATGTTTTGTAAACAAAAGATTTCTAGACTGTGGGGAATCGAAAGTGCGGAAGCGTCACATTTTTCGATGACGCATCACGCATTTTGTGGAATGACCACCAGCCTAAAAAACACTATCATGTTAAAAAATAAAAAATGAATCTTTAATACATTGAAAAAATAAATTCATGGAAGCCTAAAAGTACAAAAAAAAAATTTGAATGGTAGTTAGAATCTAGTTAATCAAAATTTTTAACAATTAGTTGTTTCTGGTTAAGACTTTAATAATCTTTAGGTTGTACACTAGATTTTTACTAAAAAAAATTTTACATAATCTACAAATATTAAGTCTGCACGGTCTATTTTCCCTTTTATTTTTGAGTCTAACTTTCCTAAAAGATTTACGTTACGTTCAAAATTCTCTTTTCTATTACTACTTTATTTTATTTATTATACGATTCGATTATAGCTCCCACATCTATGTAGACACGTTCCTACTCTACGTTGTTTTCTGATGTTTCTGAGGGCTGCATCTTGTTACGAAAACATATAGAATATACTTTTGCTAATGTCTGCAGAGTTCTTGAAGTTTGTTTGCTGCACGTAGATTTTTATTCCGCAATCCTCCGCATTCTGACTGTTATCCTAATATGGCTTTTTCGTACGTCTGAGCATTCTGTTAACTATTTTTTCAATATATCAAATTCTCCGTGAAAATACCTTTGTAGACTTACACGGCCGGAGGCAATGTTGCTAAGTTTGAATAGCAATGGACCACGGCCAAGCAGCCAGGAATCTGAAGATCTCCGTAAAACCTTTATGTGATGGGACAGTCATAGTCATGGACGTGAATTAAGCAAATGCTATCGTCAATATGAATTAAGAACTATACCTAACTGGATACCAGATCAGCAGTAACAACAAAAAATTTAGAGAATAGCATTTAGTACTACAGAGTAAGTGTAGGGTTTATTATTTAGTTAAAATGAGATTCCTCACACTTCTGACTGATATGGGCAAGAAAAAAGAAATGTGAGTAAAATTTGTAAGTTATAGTTTAAAAGTAAACATTTTAAGCTGAAAACTAAGGTTGTGTTTTATACAATATCACTGTATTCTATAATATATCATAGTATTAACGATGATGAACAGGTACAATTGAATAGGTACAAAGTTGTATACTTGTTTCTGCACATCAATACAAGCGCTACCTGTATTGTAATGCTTTACTAGTTCATGCTCGATTGGTCAGTTGTTGGTGTCCTATTAATCCGTGTATATTAATTGGTTTGTGTTATTGCAATATATCATGTTATACCCCATCAATATACGTCACTGTACAATAACCGAATAATGATGTTATGTAAACTGATGTTGTGGTTGTATTAAATAGACTGCACCACTGGCAGTAATATAAACCCCTTATATATATATATATATATATATATATATATATATATATCAACATGCAATACTCAGCTTACACATGCATGTAATTCTGTAACTTGTCTATTCCGTGCCCTTCTAGCCAGGGCCGGCCCCAGCGCTTCTGCCGCCCTGTGCAGTATTTATGAGTGCCCCCTCCCCATTTTAACTCTGAAGACATTCACGCTGTGACGATTTAATTCTAACTGTAATCTTAAATAAATAAAAATTAAGTTTTGCGAGCGATAAGTATTTTTAAATCGCACTATTAAACCTAAAGCCCCTGTATTAAATCAGTATGAGAATGAGAAGTGAATGAAAATCAACAGAAGCACTAATAAAAAAGGTCGAATTGTAAAAAGTTATTATTATCATAATTAACCCTTTGCTAGTCATCATGCGGTGACCTGTTAATTCCGGACTCAACGTGTTTATCGAGTCGTCTGTAATTTAGGAAGATATAAAAATCATAATGTTTATAATTAGAAATTTGAAGGCACGAATAGTAGTTAAAATAACTCACTTAAATTATATATGTATAATTAACGTATGGTTTTTGGTAATAAGAATGTTAACTTAAATAAAAATAGGAATTATATTGTCGCGGAGTACTTGCCCCTCTCCGTTGTTATGTGCCAGTTCAATCGAGAGAGAGTCGCTATGTTGCCGTCACACCGTACAGACGTAAGAGCGAGAGCTCCACCAAAATGTATTTGTTTTTTTATTTAACTTTAGAAGATTAGCTACCACTGCTAAACGTGGAGAGCATTGTGTAATGTATGAGTAATATAAAGATGTGTTAAGAAGAAAATGTAATAAGTAAAACAAAAACTTAACTAGTGGTAAGCAAGATGACGTCTCCCCTCAAGAGGTAAATCCAATTACAACATCACTCCTGAAGATGTGATCTGCATAAACTTCATAAATACACGTATACGATGCATAAGACGCTGACGAGGACCTCCGTGAATCTACACCTACTTTCACCAAAGAAACTTCGATCTCCGCAGTGAACATCCGACCTAATTCTTGCCGAAGACACGACACAGATGATGACGCCGACTCCAAGAATTCCCAAGACAGACACCCCAGGACGAGGTTACTACGACCAATTGTAAAGGTGACTCGATAGCTTGGCTATCGAGAGTTAATCATATTTGATACACAACGCACATTAAAAAGAGACTTTTCAAAGACGATTAATTTTATTTAAAATTAAAATGAGACAATCTAAGAGTTTATTGTAAGATTCAATTATCATACGTTGTAACGCCTTAAATGTAAATGTAACTTATTATCACTTCAAGTAATAATACCATTCTTCAAATGGTAAAAGAAGTCTTGCAAGCGTCTAGATGAACTGAAAATAATTAGAAGTCTTTACTATAAATATACTTAAAGTAAACTCGGATCCGAGGTATAAGAATACATAATCAGTTTGATCCCAAAGTTTTATGAAAAGCATTTAAATATTTTAGTTTAATTAGTGATGTCATGGGATCTTTTTAGTAACTGTTCTTAATAAAGAGAAGTCGTCTTGTTACACATGAAAATGAGTGCATAAATCAGTAAAATACCTTCCCTTGTTTCCTTATAGTTATATTAAGTAATTTGTTCAATTAATTTGACTTTAATAATAGTTCGTTACAACGTAGGCAGCCCATGTAATTGGCAGATGTCAGTTAAGATGGGTTCCCTGGATTTGTAACGTGGCAATACGTTACAACGCACACTAAACCTACTCTAAATATACGGTGATTGCCTTCAAATGACAACTAGGACTGTTTGCACTGTTGTGTTTATCAAATAACTAGAACTTTTTCGCGTTTACGATGCGGCGAACGGCTACAATAAAATTGTAGGGACAATACAAGGACTCGTGAGAAATAAAAATGTATGCCTATGAGATGACTTCAAATTAAAATACTAACTAAAATTCATTATGATTGAAATATAACGAAAGTAATGTATCATATACCTTAGTTAAAAAATACTCGTCTAGCTTTTGCACTGGTAAACTCCTTTATGACTTCGTTGTAATCACGTGATTCAGCTAACTGATGTTCTACAAATATAGTCGCCAGACCACTCAGACGAGTCTCCGACATACTCGATCTGAGATAAGTTTTAATAAGTTTGAGCCTCGAAAAAGTTCTTTCTCCGCTTGCCACTGTCACAGGTAATGTTAGCAAAATTCTTAGAGCGACACCAACATTTGGCGCGAACCCATACTCTTGAATAAATTTTTAAGTCTATACAGGAGTAATTTTATTTTTTACCTCAATTTCAAAATTTAACATCCCGGAATCTGACGCCCTTTAAAATTTGACGCCCTGGGTGGTGGCACGGTTCGCCCTTGCCGGGAGCCGGGCCTATTTCTAGCCATACATGTAATTGTACTGATACACAATACTTCATACACGTTTACGTATACCGACTACTATTTCTCCTTTTCGTAGTCTGTTAGTTGGAATTCTGCTTCATCGTTGTGTTTGTATGACGTAAGCACAATTGTTAATCTTGTTATTTGAATTAGCAGTCTCTGTAAATCCAACTTCGTAGTGTTTATTTGCTAATCTGCTAAATGTAATGTTGTGGACGAGGCCTTTCAGTGTGTCGTGGTTTAGGACTTGAAAATGGTGGAAACACTGAAACGCTTCGTCCAGAACATGACATTTAGCAGTTTAGCAAATAAGCACAACGATGGTGGAGTACGCACAATTTCTGATAATAATGTAAAAGCTATATTTTTAATGGTAATCATTAGGCTACAATTTTTCATTTTAAATTAACGTAGAATACTGGCTACGGTTTATTATTATCATAATTATCATCATTGGCTCGACAGCCCTTTGTGGGTCCTGGCGTTCTTCAGAAGATTTCACCATTCTTCTCTATTCGTAGCCATATTAATCCAGTTTCTATTATTATTATTATTATTATTATTATTATATTATATTATATTATATTATATTATATTATATTATTCTATTACATTATTATTAATTTATGGAAATTTATAGTTTCATTGAAAATTCACAGTACAACTAAGAAAATTCAGCGAGTAAGTCCATTTGGTCAATATTGCTTAACATGCATGAGCTAAATAACTGTAAATTAAAAACATAATACAGAAAAAGGGATACTCAGATAGACACGTGGTACTGCTGCATAAAAGGGACTGTTTTAATCAAAGGTCACGTCTTAGTGAAACGTATTTTGGTCATGGGGGTTCCGGGGTCGAGTCGACTTCTTACAAAAGAAAATTAAAGCTATTCAAAATAAGTTTATTTACTATCTTCAAAATGGTTGAAAAACGTATGAAAACATCTTAAAATCAATCCCATTAAAGTAAACGGTAATAACACAATAACAATACGCGTTATTCAAACATTGTTTAGAAGTTACTTGTTGACTGGATTAAATTTCCTATATTTCATATTTAAAGCGTATACGTAAATGCAGTGTAATCAACCAATTTTATATTTTAAAAAGAGTTACTAGTATATTAGGGTACTAAAAAAATAATAAAACAGGCTAAAATGTAAGAGATTAACAAAATTCGGCTACTTTTTCTTCCCTCTGTGAGGTTCAGTCCAGTTTTTCTCCACCTGTAAATACCACCCTCAATAATATGCGACTTTAATCTTGGTGTTGAAATAATGCAGTAATGTACGAGAAATTGTTATCAAACATCTGCTAAATAAAACATACAAAAACACTGAAAGAAATTTTAGCCTTAAAATTATTCTAAATGGTGCTTATTCTAAAACTTAGATTACGTGTAATAATAGAATTCATATTGCAATAAGAATTTTGTCTCTTTTATCATAAACGTAGTTGCATGATCCTTCACTAAAGAGCAATTAGTATTAGACACGAAATAATGCCCAAAGCGTAATCTCTTGAGGTTCATAATAATCAGGTCTAAATATTATCTCTTGGGCTTATCAAAAATTTGATGAATACTGTACGCCATTACAGAAGGTTCTACTTGTTGCTCGGCTATCCCAGCAGAGCCCAGCTGTAATGTTTGTGTGCGTACGTGACACGTAGCATGCGTCAACAAACGAGGCTATTCCAGACCATACCGGTCGGTGCACTGTGTTCAAGGCCGCAATCAATTACGCTCTAGTGTTTTCGAGTAGTGTTGACGTGTGTTATAGATTATTCTGGAACACTTGTGCTATCTATTTAAACAACGACAGCTGCCGCTTAGAAGTCACTTTACTTCGGGCGAGTACCCAGTGAGTTTAAGTGGCGATTTGTTCAAGTAAGTTTCGAAGTATTGTGACGAAGGTGTGTTATAATTGTGCGGGACTCTATTAGTTGACATTATTATTGCGTGTGGACAAAACGTATTTGAATTATTAACGTACGAGTATAATCTTGTAGAATAACTTGTTTATTACAAACTGTTTATTGTGATAATTAAAGTTGGTGATTAGTGACTTGACACTTGTGTGTTGTATTTTATTTTCCACTGTACCATACAAGAATCAGTGAGAACGTTGTACCAATATCATTTTCGTTCGTAAAATGTGAGTACAAAATTCTGTCTGCAAGAACACTGTTGTATGTTGATTAAAATATTTGCGTTATTATTGCACAAACTAAGGTGCTCAGTGTCAGAGACAATCTGCTGTAAAAAGTGTTCTATACAAAAATCTAACATTAACGCCAGTCAAGTATTAATATTTAATAATTTACAGTAAAACACTATGAAACATTTTAACATTTTTAATGACGTTACAAAATGTGAATGAAATTTTTTGTATTTCAAAATGCGTTAGAATGCTTTTCTCAACCAAGAGTAGTAGAACAAAGAGTTGCAAAGTCAAAACTCAGAACAATATATAATCCGTAAAGTAAAGCTATTAGCGTCAGACGACGCTAAGGCGAGCGAGCAGCTGTAATAAAGTTTCCGGTACAAAAAAACTAACATTAACGCAGGCCTTGTCGTCCCACTACACCGTGTAATAACAATTTGTCACACTTTTTTTAACCGTTGATATTTTTATCAAAAAGCTAAGTTCATCGCTTTATCTTAAACCCATTTTTAACGTTGTGTTCGGCTAGCCCTCAGGTATATACCTGATATAGGTATACGCAGCTTTCAACTACATGCTCCATAGGCTCACTTCAATACCCCTAAACACACATGTCTACCACAGGTATACTATCCGAAATATTCGTACATACCATAGAACCAGAACACATATTAAACAATAACAAATACACCAACAAAATAATATATTGGCACAGATATGTTGATGACATTTTACTCCTATACAACGGTAACAAAAGACAAATTGAAAATTTCCACAAATACATTAACACTATACACCAAAAATTAAAGTTCACACTTGAATTAGAACAAAACAATAGCATAAACTTCTTTGACCTTACAATCACCAAAACAAATAAAACACACACATACAAAATATACAGAAAACCTACCACATCAGACATGGTCATACATAACTCATCCAACCACCCAACTCAACACAAACAAGCAGCTTTCAACTACATGCTCCATAGGCTCACTTCAATACCCCTAAACATACATGTCTACCAAGAAGAACTTAACACCATCAAATATATAGCTATCAAAAATGGATACAATCCCGATCTAATAAGCAAACTACACAAACGGATCCTAAACACAAAAAGTAAAACACATAAAACCAACAGCACAAAACCCAGTAAATACATCACACTCACATACTACAATTCCAACAGACACAAAATTGCTAACACATTTAGGAAATATAATTATAAAGTAGCCTACAGAACCAACAACATCATCAGGAAACACATAAATAATACTAACAAGGACATTGACACATACAGCAAAACCGGGGTTTATAAATTAAACTGCAATGATTGTCACCAATTCTACATCGGCCAGACGGGAAGATATTTTTCCTCTAGATATTCTGAACATCTAAAAGCCCTCACCACAAACTACATACATTCCACATATGCCACACATTTACAAAACGAAAACCACAGTTACACAAACATAGAGCACAACATGGAAATATACACTACTTACCTAAAAGTAGAAAACTAAACACAGCAGAACAATTTGAAATTTACAGATATCACACACTACAACCAAACAACATATTAAATGAACAATTACATTACAGATCACACATACTTTTCGATACACTGATACCTACACAAAATTTGAAATCCAGCGCCAATTCCCTCCCACCAGCAACCCCCACCACACACACCCACATCCCATAACCGTTACTGTACAGATATTCAGTATTTAAAATCCCATTGAGAAAGATGAATAACACGTCGAAACGTCTGGGTAATCAAAACCTAAAAGTAAGTTCACAGTGAAAGTGTTAATATATATTTATATAAATATTAATAAGTGAATGAAGAGGATGTACCAACAAGCTAATTATATTTTATACTCTGTCAGAGGCGTAGTGTAGACTGGAAGCTTTCATATTAAGCAGGCGTTTTTTAAAAAAAAACGATTGTGTGTGCTTGTTGGAACTAGTAAGTACTAAAATACTGTACCCATTGTACCCATAACCAAAATATATTCTGTGATATAATGTACTTTAATTACATGCATCGGAAGTGAATAAAAATTAAAACAACACTTTTCTAATATTAAATCGGCTAAGAGATTTCAGAAACGAAGGAAGTAAAACAGTTCTTAATTAACATTCGAAGTGTACGGTTGATGAAGCTCTCGCTAATAACGCGTATATCAGAATCGTTAATGGGGAATAACGTTAAAGCCTAGCCTACATCATAAAATCGAGAGTTACTGCAATTTTTACTTTCAACTTAAATTCAGTGCACACAACCACTACAAACATTGAAAACAATTAATATTGAACCGAATACAAGTAAAATAAGAAAATAAAACTATAAAACACTAATTATTCATAACCAAACGAACTTCACTATTTTCGACACACACATAGACAGAAGTGAATACACCTAATCCAAAACATTTAATCGAAGTGAACACAGAACACTTAACCGGGACAACCCTAACAACACCAGAGACATTATTCACTATTGCGGAGACAAGGAAGCAGTTGAGAAGGCATCTTTATTAACAGAAAAATCCAGCTACACCATTCTTGTTTATCGTCAGCAGCGAGCAAGCGGCCATTTTGGAACTCCCGTCATGCCTAGCGCCTACGTCGAATAGTATTCAACAAATCATTTGGTATAAACTCTTACTTAATAAACATTGTATATTATTATCAAATGTGTATTTTCTAACAATTAAGATATTTTATTGTGAATGTTATACTTTCTATACTTGCCCCTTGTCTGACTATTAATTATAACCGTTAAAAGAAACCTTTCGAAAATATTTATATGAAATAACAGGTGTATTAACAATCGATTGCCTGTGAAAGAGTCCAGCTATATATGATAATCGATTTTCAATCGATCTTTTGAATAATTGTCAATAAAAAACATAATAATTCAACAACTTGATTTTAAATTTATTTCTTAATTATATAAAAGAGTTTTAGTTAACAACAGGAGTAACAGAAAGGCGACCGTTACTCAAGGGAAAGTAATATATATGGAGGAAAAGAAATATCGCCAATCGATTAGTGAATTGAGACAATCCTGTTAACTGGAATTTAGTTAAAGAAAACCATAAGCAAGATTATTGACACAAATAATTCCAACAAACTTAAAATTTCATCACTACACCCTTACAAAAAATATTTCATAAATTATTAAACATAAAAAAAAACATAAAATTTTTTTTTTTATTTCAAAACAGAAAATAAAATTTTTTCAAAAATTTAAATAACACAGTTTACATTTGTAACGACGTTTAGTTACAATGTATAACGAAAAAGTGCTTATCCTACCTAAAATAACATAGACGCCTACTTCTGGTTTGGAAACAATACTTTAAACTACCGACTACACGTTCTGACTCACTGATTAGATTGACATCAGATAGAAAATTATTTTTTAGAAAAAACTATGTATTTTGTATCCAGGCAAATCAAACAAAAAAAGTCGTTATAGGCTATTTAGGAGAACTACTCGAAAGTACAAGTTACAATTCTTTTACAGTGTCGAATAACTAGCAAAGACCGGGTAGAAACTGATTATAGTAAATCATGGTGTTGTCGAGAATACGCCACAAGGTAAAAGGCCATGTCTTTGACGACACGACGATGTCGAACCAATACACAAATACTGATTTCAATAATGTCTGTTCGAGATACAAAATTAAAGTTTTACAAAGTAATGGCAGTCCCTGTACCGTTCTATGGGTGTGAATTATGGACAACAACCGAGAAACAAGACAGTAAAATACAGGCCTTTGAAATGGCGTTCTCAAGATGAGATAAAAGGTGTTCTAAACTTGGCCGTACAAAGAATGACGCCATAAGAGAAGAGTTACAAGTTTTAACTTGAATGAAAAATTTAAAGATTACAAACAACGGTTGAAAGAACACTTAGAAAACATGTCAGATTTCAGACTGTCCAAACAAGTCTGGAAACACAAACCTATAGGACACAGGTGTGTGGGTAGACCCAGGAAGAGATGGCTGGAGGATTTTTGAAGGCGGAAGAGGCAGCACCTTGGCTATGCCGAGTTGTGAAGACGATGCTCATGATGACAAATAATTTATGCGTGTGCAAGTGGGTAAAACAGATGTATGATATATATGACAAGAGTTCCTACATCAATACCAAGTGTCTAGTTTCTACGCGTCATTGTTTCTTAATGTCTGACGCATCCGTTTTAATGGAAATTAATGACTTGTATCGGTTACATGGGCAGGCTTACGTGAAAGTGCAGGATGGCAAGTGTGACAGATGAGATCGTGTAGCTAAAATACCGGATTGATTGTCATAGACCCAGCTGCAGTTTGCCTGTAACCGCATGATAAATGAGACCTGTGCTGACGAATATTACAAGTGTATATGGAAAACAGGTATCCACATTCATGCACGCGCCCATACACACACACACACACACACACAGATCAATAAACTAATAAACAGTGCTGCATGTAAATGCATTTTTCTTTCTTGTTATAGTATCAGCTTTATAGGTGACTACATGAATCGTTAATTTGTAACTCTGCTGTGACTTATTGTAATAATTATTATTTAATTACACCATGTGTTGCTTGGATGGAGTCACCGATTCAACTCTTTGTATGTTTGTAATAATCTTTTTAAAATTTCTTTTAATACATTGGATTGTTACACACAGATGTTAGTAAAAATTTGTTAAAGTATTCAAAACAGGTGGGTTTATAATCTTTTTGTCATTTGAACAATAAAAATCGTTATGGAGAATCATACATGACTTTCATCTTCTAATTAATTATAAAATTATTTTTAATATGTTTGCCTACACTCAGAACGAAACCAAATACGTAAGCATGCTTTTAGTGAAAACGCTAAAATAGATAATCAAAATACGAAATGTACCTAGTTGTTAATATTTTAAAAATAAAGAATTTGTTTGATTAAATTATCTTTTATTTAAACAACGCGAATGAAAGCGAATACCGTTGAGCGTTTGTTATCTGTGAATTTATGAAAGCGAAAAATTATTTTGTTTACGTATCCGTGGTGACAGAGCATTGAACGATATTAATAATTGTTAATATTTTATTGAAATTTTTAACTTTTTGGTCGAATAAATTTATAACATTAACACAAAAAATTACCCCCTCACTCTTCAACTACCCTTTTCATTCATTGATGTTTTTACCTTTCTACAGTGGATTGTCATGACCTTTTTTTCAGGATACTTTATTAATTAAAATTAGGTACTTTATTCTTGTTAAAACGTAAAACGTTGCTGGTAAACTACCCCTTTCCCTTAGCCGATCTTCACCAAAATCAATAGACCTTGAGTCCTCTACAACTTAGTTATATATGTAAAATATTATTTGATTCTGTTTGAATTTGCGGGGGTTATAGTTTGCCAAAAATAAATTCTACACATGCGCACAGAGACTTTTCGGAAAATTAATTTTCTTCATGTTTTGAGAGTAGTTCAATCAGATTCAGCCCTTGTCTCGAACATGATTTTTTCCGCGATCTACATACTTTCATTTCTTTACCGAACATTGAAGTAATCAAAACGTTGTAACATGGAAGCGTATATTGTCCAAACATGTGCATTTGTACTTAAATGACGTTAATTACATTTAAATTAAATTTAGTTGTAAGGAGTTGTACTTATTTGAATGCCTGCAGTAGTTCAAAATTTATATACCTAATCAAAATTTACAGAGTTCACTAATAATTTACTTCAAACGTTTTAAAAACATACAAACACTTGGTAAGTTTCACAGTTTATTATTTACCTCTGACAGCTGTTTCAGCTTATTGAGCTATTCTCAAACAGATCATAGAAACAACTAAACTGAGAAAGTGGGGTGGTAAACCTGTGTTTAGGGTGTGTATCCGGACATCTTTGTGGGGTGTGTATGCTGGAGGGGATTGAAAAGCTAGAAAGGGAAGGTCATTTTTTCGAATACAACCCTAAACAAATGTTCACCACCCTCACTTTCTTAGTTTAGTTGTTCCTTGATCTCTTTGAAAAAAACTCTAAGAAATTTATGCACCTAAGCATTCAAAGAATTTCGACGAAACCGGAACATCGAAGCACGATAATGTTTTTAGGCTTTTGAAACGTATAATGTGGATTACGTTTGGTGGATTACGTAAATCATTTCCAAACCACAGACGATTACAAACAGAGCATGTAAAACCAAATTTATTATCACTAAAACGTTTGCTAAACTCAATGCCAGCAGCAATTATTTCTATCTTGATGAGTTTACATATCAAATTACTAGACTGTGGGGAATCGAAAGTGTGGAAGCGTTACATTTTTCGATGACGATTTTTGTGGAATGACCCCCAGCCTAAAAACATTATCATGTTAATAACTTAATAAGCTGAAACAGCTGTCAGAAGTAAATAATAAACTGTGAAACTTACCAAGTGTTTGTATGTTTTTAAAACCTTTGTATTAATATGTTTCACGAAGTGTCCAAGGAGTCGTCATCAATATCGAGAAATTTATTTACCGACATAATGAACTGTTAGTCCTTTTTTACGCTTTCTCGCCTTCAGACGTTGACGAATGCATATTTACAATTATTTTATGACCTTTTAATATGTTGACTAATGTGTTTATTATTATCCTTATCGCTTCAATTGTTTGATCATGGCATTTTTATATTTCTTTTGTATCTTTTTATATTTCTTCTGGGGCTCAATAAAGAATTGTGCTTCTTTTGTTTCTTATTTTTTTACGAGGGTAGGTGAAAATCTCTATTGACATTAGGAACCCCGTAGTTCCTAGTAGTGTGGGACTCTAACCTACTGAAAACACCTAATGCTACAACTGAGGAAACTATCCAGCAGTTTCTCCTTCACGTTTCCTTGACTGATGATGGGGGTGTAGCCCAGTGGCTAATTCCAAGGTTATTTTGTCTTTCTGTCACCTAGAGGTTTATGGATCTATACATATTAATTGCTTTCTAATGCGATACCAGATCATGTGGTTTCTTATGAAACTTAAAATTGTCCACTCCACCTACAATTGTTATTTTAATGTTTTTTGTTACATTTTATATATTTTTCTTAACATTTATTCACTTGAATCCGTTCTCGGATATTTATATACTTCTCGTATGCCTGTCGTTAATATAACGTTGTGTACCTTGGTCATATAATAACTAAGGATTTTTAAGTGAGTTGTATGATTAGGCAAAAAGATATTATTTAAGCGTCAGTTACTACATTTGAACACTACTACTAAAAAAGTTACTAATTACAATCCCAAAATACGGAAAAAATTGTTTCATCTTGTGTGAGCAAAGAGTTAAGTAAAACGACTACTAAAACACATAATTTGTACAACCGGACTATACTCAGATTTGAAATTGTCATCTATGCCGACTAGTGTTTTAACTTTATCTATAAATCGGTATTCATGCGATTAATTTGTCCAAACGCATATGTTCTTGTTCATGTTTCTTCCTTTGTCACCATGTCTCTAAAAGTAACCTATCTTTTTCTTCACGTGTTATTTGAGACTTGTCCAGAAAAACAAGTCTCGGGCTGATCTGGGACAACTCCAGTTTAGCCGAATGAAAGGACATGAGGAGACGCACGCCAGTGCAGGCCGGAAGCGAAGAGGATGGAGACACATTGGAGATAGAGTAGTGTGCGCGCGCGTGTGTAAATGTAGTGCGTAGCCATATAGATAATGGACGTGGCTGATGGAAGTACCATAAAGATTATACATGAGGGCGGCAAAGACAAAGACGAATAACGCACGTCGCCAAAGCTGGAGGGAGGCGACAGAGAGGCGGCAAGGTAGGCGGGGGGGGGCACAGAGTATAGGGCTAAAGACTAGGCAAGTAGTTGGGAAAAATTTAAAGTGTTACGTGATCAGGAAGAATGGCAGGTTAAGTAGACGTTTGAAGATGGGAATTAAGTGTTTCTCTTTCTAGGACGCAGGCGGCGAGGAGTTCTGGGAGGAGCTCCATCGGCTATGGTAAGGAGTAGGTTTATAAGGAAGAAAGGTCTGCAGGTGTTGCGGGCAGTTCTGTTGATGGAGGTGGGTATGGATTGTAGCGAAGATCACAGCTTTGCACTTTGTGAGTATTTCCAATTGATCCTGTATAGGAAGGAGTCGAGGTTTGGGAAGAGTTTGTTGAGTGCACAAAGAGCGCTATTGGAGGTTTTGGTAAGGGTAGGTCTGATGTAGATAAGTCGAAGGGCTCGTCGTTGTGTGGTTCAGCAGGGTTTTAGGTGGGCGGGCACCCTACCCTTTTGATATCACACTTTTATACTCCAAAATTACGCCGAAACTGCCCCATTGAAAAAATTCCTGCCCCGTCACTGTACCGATGATTTCGAATCCACTCAAAAACTGCACAAACCATAAGAGTTACTTAGCAGTTAAGTTCTTAATAAAATAATGTAAAAATGTAAGGGCAAATTCGTACTTTGTTCTCATTTCATATCTGCAGACTGTGGATACACAATGGGCCTAATGTTAGGTTTCCTTTTTTAATACAACCATAAGGCTTATTTTTTCATTTTGTTACTTGAATTAGCAGTCTCTGTAATTCCAACTTTGTCGAGTTTACTTGTTAAACTGCTACTTGTCATGTTGCGGACGAGGCCTTTCAGTGTTTTCACCATTTTTAAGTCCTAAACCATGACTCATTTTTAAGAAACAAATCAAATTGGAACATAAGGCGTAAGTTACGTAATGTGATTATCTCACATCACTATCGTCAGTAAAGGTAATTTACGTTTCAGAACTAACAAGATAAATATATTGCATAACTGTTTGGATAACAATTAAAGTACAATTTAATTTTAATTACAATTTTTTGTAACAAATTATCTATTGCTTACCTGCATCTTATTTTGTGTGTATTTATATTCTTCTTCTTCTTTAACTTCCTTGTTAGGACTCCTGTGTCCTGTTCCGTAACAACGATCCTACATGCTGTTACTCCTCCTCTTCCTTATCCGACCAATGTTCCTATTGGTTTTTGTTGGATATCTCTTGGCTTTTCACTAGCCTTGTGTCATCCATTGTTGATATGTGTTCATTCCATATCCTTCTTTTTTCCGCAATCCAAGAATTAATATCTGTTACATTACACTATTGCTTGGCAACCTATCATTGACTGTATGTTCCATGTATCAATTCTCAGACAGTTTATCTTTTTCCATTTTCCAATCCTATTCATTGTCCTATTTCTCGCTACGGTCTTTACCGTATCATCAGTCCAATTCCGAGGCTGTCCGTTGCTTCTTTGAGCCATCCATGTTTTTCCGGAGGAACCAACCCTCCTCCTCATTTATCCGGGCTTGGGACCGGCAGTGGTATTCAACGTGCTACTCAAACTACACATTTTCATTTACACAGGCGGAGCATTCATATTAGTATTATATCGTATTCAAGTTTTTATATAAATTTATCTGACCATGAGTTCGTTAACATTGCATCATTATTATGTACGTTTCGTACATTGGACCATTTATTTAGAAATTTTTAATATTAAAACACAACGTTAACAAAACACTAACCTAATTATGTAAGCCTAATAATTAAAATCATCAGCCAACGTTGATAAAAATAATGTTCCCAGCTAAATTTTACAAATAATAAATATTGTGTAATATAGCCTCACACACACACACACACACACACACACACACACACTATAACATCTTCTCCTGTGTTATAACTTAGGGAACCCGCAATAATTGGTTCTGCCAATTATTCAGGCTGCCTTACTTGTGACGAGCTGAAAATTAATCAGAACAACAAACAATAAATATACAAGGATTCAGGGAAGGGGAGACTGTTGATTTATGCACTCAGTATAGTATGTACTCCTGATGACATCTCTTTATTACATATTGTATTATTTTCTCTACTTAAAATTCTCGACACATATGCTTCATTAGCTTACAGTTTACATGATGATTATATTTTATACTTTACAAGGCCCTTTAAAATAAGATGTACATGAATTTAATTAATTCTCCGGATCCGGGATTTACTCTAATACGTTAAGAATGGTTACCTCGCCATATAAAGCTTTCAAAATTTTGCCATTTGAAGAATGGTCTTTATTAATCTTTTAAACAATAAGGCTTTACAGTTTAGAGCTATAACTCTTTTACTAGGGATAAGTATACAAGTTATGAGTATACAATTACTGTTATACAATTACTTAAACGTCTTAATGTGGTTAAATTAATTGTCTTTTGTTGAATATAATATTTAGTATTTCATAAGCACGGAAGGCTTGCCTCCGTGTCACCTTTTTTTTGATGTCTTCCAGCTCTGCGTTATTCCAGTCGTAGGTCCTCGGTTGTAGCATGTTTGAAGTAGGTCTGGTATCTCTCATTATCTTCGTATCCGGGAATGGTGTAGTCCTGAAGTCTTTTAGATCATGGTGTCTCCTGGTTCTCAGCTCTTGGCTAACTGATAGTAATAGCTCGTTGATCTGAATGATTAACACAAAGTTTCATTCACCTGTATCCACTTCACATGATAGTTTGATTGTAGCACTTCACTTCATGGGATTACCACAGTTTTAATTACATAAGTATTATATTTTAAGATTTTTGAAGAGATGTCACCGGCGCTAAATTTTAGTTATTCATTCTCACTCGTTTACACCATATTTATATGAGTCGCGGTTCAACTACATTAACGCAACACATTGTTTAAATGTAAAAAGAATGCGTCAGTGTCTTAACTGACGGATTAATTACATTTTGTAATAAACTATTTTTAACGTTGCACATATCGGCAGTACACAGCTTACTGTTTGACCGCTCCCTAGCAAGTGGGCGAAAATAGTTAGGGGTGAGAGTATTAATCTCGCGACGGTTCAACTCAACATAAAAATAGTTCCAAGTTTCTTTTTTATTTAAAGGACTAAAATTAGATTAAATAATTAAGTAGAGAGATTCTTAGTTACAATTGCTATCAAAGTACATTATAGTGATCTAGTTTAATTATTTAAATAATAATCAATTTACAATTATTTTTAGTTAGTTAAGGGGTCGGAAAACAAGTTGATTCTGGTTAGCGCCTGTTTCTGCAGGATTAAGTAACAAGCTTTACCCTTTCTGTACACTCGTATTCCTTTTAATATATTAATAGACTTTCATTTAAATATTATTATTATTTAATGATTACAATAAGCTTTAGGTAAAAAAAATGTGAGATTTTATTAAACACTTAAAATTTATCAACCTATACATTATCAACTTAATTAATTAATTTATTTTTTTTTTATAAAATCGTCACAACACACACACACATCTTTGTACAGGTGAGCGTAACGTTTTGCATGCTTTGTGTTTTATTCTTTATATTTTAATTTAGAGAATGAATTATAAAATCCGTTTAATCGGAGCAACTGTAATTTGATGTTTTAGGTGACTGTAATATTCAGCTATTCTCTTGCAAATACCCACCATCGTAATTTAATATTATATAATCGAATTTCCACGTCTGCTCAGATTTAATACCTTTTCTACGAATACCTTTTCTACGTAAACTCTATCAGTTTGAGAACACGTGTGAAACGTAGGTTAGTTGATCGTCACTTTTAATAAAATTCTCTAGAATTTGTTACCAAATAACTAAACTTAAAAGCATTTACATTTTTAAATATTAAACTTGTTAGCTGACGCTAAACATTTACTAATGTTATAAAAATAAAAATTTTACTTTTAAATTGCGTTGGGCGAATCTGAGGAATAATACCAACCACCGTAATTTAATATTATTGAATAGAATTTCTACGTCTACTCAAATTTAATACTTTTTGTACCTAACTTATATTGGTTTTACAATACGGAGTACACGTTTTGTTAACAAAAGAAAGTACTCCATGTAACAAAGTAGTTTTGTAACAAAGAAAGTGCGTGTGTCCAAGCGCTACTTTTTTTAAATTGTATTTGTGCTAGTACTGCTATACTCAATAGGCAATGAATTTTTATCTGGAAGTCCAATATTTAGAACAAATAAACGTTAATATACTTTTTTATAAAGAATCTATAACAGCGGTCAGAATATCACCTTAGACTACTTTAAATTAATGCTGTTTAACCGTCTTCTTCTTCTTTACCTCATTAAGGATTAGGTTATATAAACCTTTTCCGGCACCCATCTCATCCTCGGACGACCCACGTCTCTTCTACCAATGGCTTTACAGTTCAGTGCCGCTTTCGGCAATCGATCCTCTGTCATCCTTTGCAGATAATCCCACCATTGTCTTTTGTATTGCAATAATTTCATTTATGTCCTTTACTTCAAGTTCTGCTGTGATATCTTACAATGTATAATTTAAAGAATTTCGAAAAAACTGCATTTCAGCACTCTGAATCTTGTCGCTTCCCTTTTTTATTATGACCCACGCCTCACTTGCATAAATTAACGTCGGCATTACAATCGTCTTATAAAATTTTATCCTTGTGCTGGGTCTTGTTTTATTTCTAAGATTTCTGTGTACTGTATTATAAATATTCCTAAGTTTATTTATCTTCTCTATTAATTCATATTCAGATTCATAGCTTACTGCACAGCCGAGATATTTGAAACGGCTTACTTGTTCTAAAGTGCTGTTGTTTATAACTGTCTTAGTCCTCACTGGATGCTTACCTTTAAAGTCCATTGAAACAAAAAAATTAACAAAGATCATCCTGCGTGAAAAAAATATGCAAACCGAGGTTAAGTAAGAATAATCGAGGTATCTGGTATCGAGGCACCTGATGATGCAGTGTTGAGCGATTAATAAACAGATTGTAAAGTTCTGGTTTTCGAAAATGATTGTACAGCCACATTCTAGACTTACTTGAAGGAAACAAATATACGCCATTCAAATAACGCTTTCACTTACCGGGAGACGAGAACGCTCAGAATTTATGATGCTACGGGCGTGATTAATGATGCCGGTACTGTTTGCTTAGCGGTTCAATACGCATTGCATTGACTAATCGCTTTCTCGTTGTGTGTACAGGAACACTGGTACACCTGTCTCTCTAGTTATAGGGCTACTGCTGGTATCACTTCGATTATGTTATTAATTAAGGTCAAATACAGGGAAGGATACCCGAATGAAATTTTATAAAACTGTGGCTGTCCCTACATTCATGTATGCTAGTGAGACATCGGACTTTTGGTAAAAGGGACGTGCAGAGGATTCAATCAGTCGAAATTAAATTTCTAAGAAGGACGAAAGGTTGTTCTGTCTTGGATCGGAGAAGGAACGAGAATGTTAGTCGCAATTTAAACATTGTATCATTACACCAGAAGATTGAAGACCACATAAGGAGATGGTGTGAACACTTGAATCGCATTCCTAATATCCGACTACCTGTGGCTGCCTTGGGTTATCACCCTACTGGAAAGAGAGATGTCGGTAGACCGAGGAGGAGATGAATTCCGGATCAGGTCTAAAGCCTAGCCCTAGGAGTAGTGATGATGATAAATTAAGGACAGATACCTTAATGCTTTGCAAAAGCATAATTGCTGGCGTAGAGATAGTATGCTTCCGTATGAGTTACTTTAAAACAGCGTCACAATCGCAACTTCAATTTTGGTGCAACCGCATTACAAATTAAAAGTGGGAATATGTTAAATTGTATGCGTGAAAAAGTTATGACAGTACATGCACACAACGATGAAATTACATATTAAAAGTGTTGTTTTAGCTGAATTCGGTGAAAACTATCGTACAATTTTGTTAGCCATAGAGATTACTAATTTAAAGGATAATATTAAGTCCGCCTAAAATTCTACAAGGTGATGGCTCTTACCACACTTCTTTATGGATCCGACAATTGGACTTCAACGAAAGGCCAGGCCAGTCGCATCTAAGAGGCTTAATGAGATTTCTCAGGCACGTGGCAGGGTATAGGGATTCTCTCCATGATCATACAAGAAACACAGATATACGGCAGGAACTAAATATTATGAGTATACTCGACAGGTTCGCTCAGTATCGGCTTAATTTGTGGGAACATCTTTGCCGAATGGAAGACTGGCGCATCCCCAAACAACAATGGAACTATAAGCCGAGGGGACGGAGGGGTTTGGGACGTCCGAGGAAGCGCTGGAGTGACCAGCTCTAATCTTTGCCTATTTGACACCGGAACAAACCATCTTTGGTTTAATCCTTGCAGATGATGATGATGATGATGATGAATTACTAAAACATAAATTATGACAGTAATTTAAATGAATTTACAGTGCTTTTTAACATAAATAGCCAGTATGTGAACATGACTTCCAGCATCTGGAAAACGTGAACAAATAACGGTAAAACAACGCTACAGAATCACTTTGATATTGATATTGATGATATTGATGAATATTAAGTCTACAACTAATTTATATCTAATGCTTTCACGGCCGGCACCAACATTGTGGAAAATAAAAGACGGGATGTTGGAGGCAATCTTCATTAATAAAACGATTCCAACACAACTGACACCAGTGTTTGTCAATGTCAGTACTGTGTCATTCCTTGTCAGTAACCACATACATGAGGGTGAAAAGTCTGAGAATAACATCTTTCAGAATAACAACTTTAGTTGTGCTCTATCGTAAATTTATTCATTCAATTTATTGCAGTATTACTGATAATTTATTAAACACCGCATTACAAACGAGACCTGTAGTGACAAATATTTCAATTCAATACGCCTGCTCGCCTACATCCGTGCGCTCACAAATATGTCAATATGTTATTATACAGTAATTGCACGTAAACACTGTACATATCCGCATTGTACATTGTGTGGTTGCGCGGTTTTGTTAACTTTAGAAATTACCATTTCAAATGTGAATTGATTTGTAACTCTGTTATAATTTATTATAACAATTACATGACCGCCGCATATTCGATTCCCTCAATTTTACAATAGTTTATTAAACACAATGCACGCTCCCTTTTAATTTGTAATGTTTTACTGTTAATAATAACCTCGGTGTTTCGGTTTGTACACGTGCCCCATGTACGATGAGGCAACATGTGTTGGCGTAAAAAACTGAACAAATAGTTGTTATAAACCCAATACACTTTGCATAAATATATTGATAAAAGCTAATCTCTACCGAGCTGTTTGGCCGTTGTAAATTCAAACCAAACGTTTCAGCAGCACCATTGGCTGCCATCTTCAGTGGGTATTCCAGTCTACCTAACGCGGGGTGTCGTACGTCAGGCCCATCTTACGTGGTGAAGACTAACGTACTGTTACTTTAAAAAGAGCCTTTACTGTTGGCCTAACGTACGACACCCTGCGTTAGGTAGTCTCGAATACCCACTGAAGATGGCAGCCAGTGGTGCTGCTGAAACGTTTGGTTTGAACGTAAACCTTGGACCACGGCTACACCGGCCGTGAAAGCATTAGAACAATATTAAAAGCTAATCTGTTTAAAAATTTTAAAGTTCACCTGTATATGTTTCTTTTAAGTCGACGATATAACATCCTAGAGAGATTAAGAGGAAGTAAGAGAGAGAGAGAGAGAGAGAGGTTTGACTTTAAGATATGAATTCAAATGAATCATTAAGTGTTGGTAGTGAATTCAATGTGTGTTGGTAGTGGGCTTGCGATGATATCTTCTCTTACCGCTAATGGAGACTAAGGATCTTGTTCTCTTTCTTCTTGTGTACACAAAGTCTGTATCACCCGCAATTTTCAAGTCTCACCTCGTTTATCCTTAAGAAAATCATGAACTCAGGTAAACTTGTGCCAAGTTTCATGTATTTTTACCTAAACCTTACTCAACTGTATGGCATTGGGCACAATACAGTGTTCTGAAGAACGTTTATATCCTAAGCGGAGTTTTAAATATCCAATGTTTTTAAAGTAACAAGAACCTTAAATTAGCTGCAAGGTGTGTTAAACCGATACACCTATGTCAAATTTGTGCACAGTCTTATCAAGTGTTTATATGACTGTGATTTGTTAACTTTCGGAATGTAGTAATTTTTAGGATTATTATTTTATTTTGTCTTATCCATATCCAAGACAAGATGACGTGTAATAGTTAGTATTAACTATAAAGAAATACTAATTGTTTTAGTGACTGTAGATCCTGACAAAATTACAAAAACTGTAACCGTTTCCTCTATGGCGTCAGTTAATCCAGTCGTTTAAAGGTATATACTAGTTTAAGGTAATACAACTATTATGATATTGAATACAAATGACTAATGATAATGTGATGTATTTATAATATACATACACTTATTGCTTACTAATGGTACCTATCTCAATCTTCTATTGTGGTCTATTCATTTTGCACAAGCTAAAGGTGTCATACATATGATTTATAATAAAGTTTTAATTACTCTTTAAAATAGGTTAAGATACCTGTTATCCCTTCATGCAACTTACTTTGGTCGCTAGGCTAGGCAAAGTTGCATGAAGGGATAACAGGTATCTTAACCTATTTTAAAGATTAACTATTGCAACTTGGTAACCATATACTCAATGAAAATTTAATTACTCACATTCCCACGGCAAATCTCACGCGTTTCAAAAATCGACTACCGCCGATAAATCGACTTCATAATGCCGTAGGAACTCCAAACAGATAGCGTTGTCTTCGTCTCTAGATCCCCTACAACTCGTCAGATCCACTGATTTCCCCATACGAGTAATCGATTTTTGAAACACTTTCGATTTGCCGTGAGAATGTGAGTAATTAAAACTTTCTTATAAATCATATATATGGTACTTTTAGGTTATGAACAATGAATACACCACAATAGAAGACTGAATGCAAATGATAAATATTACTATTTGAAAAGCAGAAGAATCATAACGAAGTGAGAAAAAGTAGCGCAGTAAAACGTAAGATAAATTGATCGTAATGAGCTAAATTATAAAATCGATTAACAGAAAAGAGTCCAGGGAGTGAGAGGAGGAGGAGGAGGAGGAGGAGGAGGAGGATTGAGAGAGAGAGAGAGAGAGAGAGAGAGTTGGGGAAGACAGATATCCGTCAACGGATACGACGTCGACGCCCGGACAAAGACAGAGACAGATGGGCGGTTGGTATGTACAGGTTTGAAATTAATTTTTTCTCAAAAACTTAGAAAAAAGTAAAGCGGTTTTTAATATTAAAAGCGCTTCAGTGTTGCCTGTAAAATTGCAAAGTCGTAATGATTGTTTCTGAAATCACGGTCTGTGCGTAGGTAGGAAGGTAGCATTGTTACTTGACAGTAATTAATTAGTCGGGAGGTTGGTGTGTAGCTGCTGCTCCGACGGATTAGAAACAGAGAGAAATGAAGCAGCGTAGTTTTCACTCGCAGACAAAATCCATTAGGAACCGCCATCAGACGAACGTTTACGCCGTTTGTGAACACCTTTAGGCCCACAGTTTAACTATTAAAGGAATATCGGTATGGAGAACCATACATGACTTCCATGTTCTACGATTTATATTTAAAATCATTTTCGAAATTATATATATTTCCACTTAAAATACTTCTTTCTACTTCTTTTTTCAGCCTTAACCAGACTATTGTGGTCAATAGCGTATACCACCTCACGTTAGCGCACTCGATTTTCACTGATGATCGCAGTCGATGGCACTGAAGAAACGTCTAGTTTTGTAGAAAACATTTGACCACGGCCAAACAGCCCGGGAAGGAATTTTAACAACAAACTACTGCTTTGTTGCCGATAACGTAGTACAAAATTTTCCCATCCCCGCTTCAACTATCATTTTAATTTATAAAAATTTACCCCCTCCACGTTCAACTTCCCTTTTCACTTATAGATATTTCATCTACATTTCTACAATGGATTATTGTGACCTTCTTTTAGGGATACTTTATTTGTCAAAATTAAGTACTTTACTCTTGTTAAAACATAAAACGTTGCCGGTAAACTACCCATTCCCCCTAACCGATCTTCACCAAAATCAATGCGCCTTGAGATCTCTACAAGTCAGGCACATATGCAGAAAACTATTTGATTCTGTTTTAATTTGCGGCAGTTATCGTTTGCCATAGAAAGAATTCTACACACAGACAGACACACAGACACTTTTCAGAATATGACTTTTCTTCATGTTTTGAGGGTAGTACAATCAAAATCAGCCCTTATCTCGAACACGATTTTTTTCGCCATGACCATACTACTATTTCCTTACGGAACATGAAATCGGTAGTAATAATGTAATGGATAGTGTTTGCTGTAAATCATGTAAAAAATGTTTTATTGATATACTGGTATGTATATTTGGAGTTTGGTATAAATAAATATCTTTTGATTTACTAGGCTTAAAGTTTTTTTTTTGTTATCTTGCGCTCAAGACTTAGTCTTGAACGTGAGTGAGAGAATTAGCCCTTGTGTGAGTGAGAGACGCTGAAAATTGTTTTTTTCATTACTGTTTGCAACTATTGTGTAGCGTCATTAATAAAACGTAGCTTAGCACTATTTCCACACGTTTACATTATATTGATTTTATTAAGTGACCCTCTCAATATTGTTACGTGAATGCGGCACTATTAGATCTCTTGCATACTACAGTAATCGACACCACCACCATTCATCCAAGTTGCGACGAAACTACTTTTTTACCTGTTCTTACGCGGTCAATTGCGCCCCGCACTTTCACTTACTGACCTGACCGAATCTATCACTTGGAAACGCTACTATTCTGAACTTTGATAAGATTTCAATTCTGCAACTTTTCATTCGTGCGAGAAGCCTCTTTCTCCAAACATCTGTGTTACGTTAGGTTAGGTCAGGTCAGGTTTGGTTAGGTTATGTTAGGTTAGGTCAGTTCAGGTTAGGTTAGGTTAGTTTAGGCTAGGAATAAATAGAAGTACAATGGTAATTTCTGTATTATTATTATAATGACATTAACATGGAATTGTTCGCAACTACTCTGGCTGAAATTTCTGCCTCGGTCGCAACTGACCGCGTTTTATACGATTGGGTCGCAACTGACCACGGTTCCATTCAGGGCAGCAGACGGTGAGACTGACGGCTATTGGTGGTGTATTTTTTACTTGCTTGTAACTGTCGTGTTTTATCTCAGTGTTTACTTGATATAACTTCGGACAAGTAAATCTATGTTGTTTACTAAGCTAAATAAAATTCTGTGTATTTATTTAATAAAAAAATGTGTTAAATAACTTTTGACCGAGTTGACATAAATAAGCTCTGGATAATAATTATAAACAGTGTGTATTCTCCACACCTTGTAAATGCAATCAAAAGCTGGTATCACGTGACAAGAATATTAATAAACACAGGTAATAAGGGAACGGATGAGATAAAAATTACCGAAGGAGTGAGGCAGGGATGTAGCTTGTCTCCGACACTTTTCAATATATATATATTGACGATGTTCTTAAAAAATGGCAATCAAAGGAATATCCTGCAGTCCAGCTAGACCGACATACTTACCTGAGTACGTTACTATTTGCTGACGATAAAATAATATTACAAGAGAGTGAAGACACATTACAACTGGCAGTGCACTGACTGAATCAAATATGTCCAGAATTTAATCTTAAAATTTTCTTGCATAGGACGAAAATTATGGCTTTCCAAGGCCAGTATCCCATTAGGTCGAAAATAATTGTCAACAATTACCCAATCGAACAAGTATCAAATTTTACATACTTGGGCTGCGACAAACTACGATTATGACAATGACATAGAAAATGAAATAAATAAGTTCCAGGCAATATGTGGCACAATAAATAGAACATTAAAAAATAAAACAAGAAAAGACACAAGGATGAAATTCTGTATAACGATGGCTATACCTGTACTTATGTATGGGAGTGAATTTTGGATAAATACCAAAAAAGGTGTCAGCAAAATACAGGCAGCAGAAATGAGATTTTTGAGACGGGTCAAAGGCTGCACAAGAAGAGATTTAGTAAGAAATGAAGACGTGTAAAATAAACTAAATGTATATGCAATAAAGGAAAAAATAACTGAATATAAAGAAAGATGAAAACAACACGTAAATTGAATGGGAAATGGGAGAATACCCAAAAAAATGCTTAACTACAACCCAATAGGGAAAAGAGATATAGGAAGACCATGAAAACGGTGTTTGTGAGGACGGAATAGGCAAGTGCCTAATCCTTGTAGTGCAGAAGAAGTGGAAAAACAAAATGTGCGATATTTGGAATACGAGCGTAGTAAATAAGCGTTTAGAAAATCATCTGGATCAGTAAACAACATAGATTTACTTGTTGGAATTTATATCAAGTAAACACTGACATAAAACACCACAGTTACAATACCAGTAACAACTGCAACTCCGTTTTTTCAAATAACCGTCTGTCAGGCCGTCGTCATGCCCTAAATGTAGCAGGCTACCAGATCATATACTTAAGTAACAGCCGGGAAGGCGCCAAGTTGATTAGTCAGTTATCACGTAACATTCTCATCGGTGCTTGTTTACAAGTGAAGTCGCTGTATAGTATTGCACCTGTCGCTAACCGATAGCTCTCATTAAATAAATTGCTTACACATACCACTAAATCTTTTATTTAATCAGTAAAAATAATGAATAATTTTCTTCTTCTTCTTCTTCTTCTTCTTCTTCTTCTTCTTCTTCTTCTTCTTCTTCTTCTTCTTCTTCTTCTTCTTCTTCTTCTTCTTCCCCCTCCTCCTCCTCCTCTTCTTCTTCTTCTTCTTCTTCTTCTTCTTCTTCTTCTTCTTCTTCTTCTTCTTCTTCTTCTTCTCTTCAAGGATTAGGTTATATAAATCTTCATCACCCATCTCATCCTCGAACGACTCACAACAGTTTCCCGTCGTTACTCCGAGACTGCTTTGGATGCTACAAGTATTTTGAAAGTTTTACATGAATAGGTTACTGACCTGTCGCACAACCGCCTACCAGGAGAACTAGAGACTCTTCTGTGAGGGGTTACCATACCTTAACCGAAAGGCTTCTGTTCTGGGGCGCAGGAGATTCGCCCTCACCCTTCTCTTTTTGAGATAGGATTTGGTGGCTTTGTATCAGTTATTCTGATACTGAACGTTTCTCAGTATTACCAGTGCTCACCTATCGGCATCAGTGAGCACTCTAAGATCCTAAGCCATCCAAAATTAAGAAATTGGAATTGAAAAATAAAGACACCCTAGTCCTCGGTTACTCTAATAGCGTCGGGGTCAGAAAAGAACATGAGTCAGTCAAGAGAGACTATACAGAAAAGCCTAAAGGAAGGGATCTCACCCAAGACAAAGTGAAGCAAAGTGAGAATCCAGCTTCCGTATCCACAAGATGTTGACCCCTGATGTAATTATATTACTCCCGTATAGTAATTAGTTTCCAGCGAAATAAATCTACTAACTGTTCAAAATAAATTAATTTATTCATAGTTATGTTGTCTTCTGACTAATGCAAAATTCTAGGCTATTAAATTTTTGTATTCTTTAAACAATCAGAAGCAAATAAATATATGAGTAGACATACGAGAGCTAAGTACTGCATCTCTCCGGCATCCTCCTCACACAAGCTAAATATAAAATTGCAACAATCATCACGAATAAATGTAATAAAATTTAAACGGTTGGAGATGGAATTCTTCTTCTTATGAGGGAAATATACACATATACACAACTCTTTGTTGTTCTTGTGTATGTTGTTCTTAACAGTTCTTTGAGAATAGCTTACTTAAATAGTCTGAAACAACTGTGAGAGGGTAAGAATAAATTGTGAGGCTACCAAGTGTTTGTGTGTTTCTTTTAAAAAACCTGTGTACTAGCTTTTCTTCTTCTTCTGGTAAGCCGTTCTAGTAGTCTAAACACACTCTTCAAAAAAAGAAAACAAAAAAACTAAGAATAATTTTGACGAACGCATTCTGCCCATCTTAAAACTTTTTATTGGTATCTCACTTGACAACTTGTTTTGAGATCGTATATGTTTCAGACAGAATTGACAAACATTTAATTTCATATTCTTTCTTTCTTTCAGCTTTAAATGTTTTGTGAATACAGAATGAAACTTGATAGTACAGTCGTGGTTGACATAAAATTGTTTCTTTCAACTGCACTAACTTTTTAATTAAAATGTATTAAAAAAATTTTCTCTATAAATCTGCTGCATTATATGTAAGAACATAGGGTCGTTATTTGTCCAAATTTGTTAAAAATAAATTTTAATATTTAATATTAATAGTTTATTATGAACATCTTTTAAATAAATGGAGTTTTTAGTCTTACTTCAAAGGACTGTTATTTAAAGCTTTTGGAATAGCTGAAAAATCAAAAACAATATCAATAATACTATTATGAAGACTATATCAAGTAATATGATATTCGCTAATATATATTACATAATATTTATTTTATATAAACACTCTGATGTAGTATAAAAAACGTAAAAAATAAATATAAGCTTACATTTAGCGCCCTCTATATTTCTTGTAATAACGTGGACCATGACTGCTTACCTGTGAAAATAACGTAAAAATTAGTATTTTCATAACATATTTTGAGACTGTGCATATACACTTGTATTAAAGTTTAAGTCTTAAATCAAAATTAAAGAGGGCGATTTCTCAACACAAGTTGTTTTACGAAAAGAATGTGAAGATTGCGTATTTACAATAACAACAACTGAAATCAGATTTTGAGCTTCAGTCAGATGGACGTTTGATTTCGAAGGTTTTCCTGTATAAATTTGTAATAGTATGTTACAAAAAATTATGTTATTGTGTAGTTATAAAAAATAACTACACATATTGAAAAAACCCGCAAAAATTATTTTCGGTAAGAGTCATAAAGGAATGAGAAATACGTTCAAAGGAAATAAATAGTGTTCCGTTTCCTCCTTTCCTTTTATAAAACTCGGGATTATAGGAAGGGTGTGCAGTCACGTTTTGAATTCCCATTATCTCCTTTATATTTCCACAGCATCATTTAAACCTTGACACGTGCAAAAAGCAGGTATGAATAAAATGCACTGTAACTTACACTCGTCATAACGAACCAATTTAAAATAACGAGAAAAAATAAATGAGGAGAGCGAGGAAGAGAGAGAGTGCATGAATAGAAAGAGAACGGAATATATCTCCATTAATAATTCCAGCGTAGAGAGAAATAAATGAATGAGAAAATAATGTGTACTGAATTATTATTTTATATGAAAACCTAATAGAATTAAACGTGTTTAATATCAAGAGAATTTTAGTAATTTTGGAAAATTGCAGTTCTTATTGTTGTGTTTGAAATAATTCTTTTTGTATGCAGTAGAAAGATACATTTTTATTTGAGAATAAATAACGTTTGAGGCAACCAGAGAAAAATGAAGGGATCAGTGACTTAAATCAAGGTAAAATACAATAATAACACTTTATTCGTTTGACAACCACCATTTATTAGTGCTGTTAGGAACAGCAAAATTTTCGGCCAGTCTATGATTTGGCATCCTCAATAGTAACGCTAAGAAAGACAAAAGATAATAAGACTAGAGAAACAAAGTTTTGTTATTAATACTAAACTAATTTATTGATACAAAATGGAGCCATTATTATTAATTTAGTTAATATAATATTCTAACTCGCAGCATATATTATTAACCATTTAGACAGATAGATAGATAGATAGATAGAGAGAGAGCGATAGAGAGAGAGAGAGAGAGAGAGAGAGAGAGAGATTCTATTTATAAATTTTAGTATAAATACAAAATAATTATGACATGTTACATTTTAAAGGTTCTGTACCATCTGTAGGCTCTCACCTCTTTATGGTCACACAGAATCTAAAAACTGAACTTATTATATACACTACAACAATGAACCGAACCGTTTTGCCGCCTCTTATTGATATTCTTATACGGTTCTGCTCTATAATTCCTTTGCTTCGATTAAGTTTTAAATATAATTAAAATATAATTAACCTGGTGGTACGAGGGTCATTCAATAAGTAAACAAACAAACAGCTGTGGAGCAAAAACTTTTTTTTCAATCAATACGATTTTTTTTTTTACTTTTCAACGTAATCTCCAGCAACGTCTATGCACTTGTCCCATTTCTTTACAAGCTTTTTTATTCCCTCAGCAAAGAATTCTTTACCTTGATATCGAAGCCAGTTTTGATTTTTTCCTTCACTTCTTCATTGCTGTTGAACTTGACACCACGCAAAGTCTCCTTGAGTGGGCAAAACAAGAAAAAGTCATATGGGGCAAGGTCAGGGCTATAAGGGGGATGAGGCAGGATCTCCCAACCTACTTTTTTTATTGTTTCGAGAGTCAGTTTTGCCGTCTGTGCACGGGCATTATCGTGAAGAAGAATCGCACCTTTCCTCTGCCATCCCGGACATTCCTTCTTCAATGCAGGCTTAACTTTGTTCACAATCGTGTCTGAACAGTACTGACTATTGATGGTACGCTGGTCTTGTAGATGATCACAGAAAATTGGGCCTTGGGAGCTCCAAAAGACGGTTAACTTCACCTTACCAGCCGATGGCTGCGTTTTGAATTTCTTGTGGCGGGTGAAATGGAATGCTTCCACTCCATGCTTTGTCGCTTTGACTCAGGTTCAAAATAGTGAATCCAAGTTAGTGGTTATAGTGGTTCCAAATCCAAAGATCTTATAACAGAACGCTGTTCTTCAAAAGTACTGTCCTCAAGAGGACACGCCGTCGTAAATAAAACTGTATTGGTTATGTTTATTATATGATTGAACAGCTGATCAAAACTCACAACGACGTTGCCAGGTAACACTCCTGAAAGTTTCAATCAGCTGCTACAATTAATTTCTTTTCTACAACTGTTTGTCTGTTTACTTATTATATTACCACTGACTATTGGCTTCTGTGATTTTGTCCTAAAATAAAAAGCTTTAGGGATTTTATTCCAATCTAGTAGGGATTTAATAGCAAACTGTTGTTCTCTACTAACCATTTGAAGGCTGCGTAGCAGCAAGCAAGCTTTCGGTTGATTAATATTGGCATGTAGAATTACACAATTGTAATAGAATGCTGTAAAGTAAAGTTAATAAAAAATGTTGATTAATATTACAAATTATCATAGAATAGTTAATCATCATCATCATCATCATCATCATCATCAATATCCGCAAGGTTTAAACAAAGAATGGTTTGTTCCTGTCCCAAATAGGCAAAGATTAGAGCTGGTCACTGGAGCGCTTCCTCAGAAGTCCCAAACCTTTCCGTCCCATCGGCTTATAGTTCCATAGTTGTTTGGAGATGCGGCAGTCGTCCATTCAGCAAAGATGTTCCTACCAATTCAGCCTACACTGGGCGATCTTGTCGAGTGTAATAGTCAGTTCCTGTCGTATATCTGTGTGTTTTCTATGATCTTGTATGAGTATACCCTGCCACGTGCCTGAGAAATCTCATTTCAGCCACTTGGTTACGACTGGTCTGGTCTTTAGTTAAAGTCCAATTCTTAGACCCATAAAGAAGTTTGGGAAGGTCCATCACCTTGTAGAATTTTAAGCGTGTTTCTATACTTGCTGACTTAAGAGTTCGCCTAATAGTACCGCACATAAGTTTGAACTTATGCAACTTATTCACATAATTGCTTGTAAATTATTATAAATAAATCACCTTATATCCGTCGTGTGACTTCGTTACGTCGATTAAAATGACGCGTTTCGTAACATCTGCTCCATCATCAGATCGCTCTATTGAGGTCGTTAAACGTTAAAAACACATGTTACACATAATTGTCCACTATGTAATTCACTTGATTCCTAAATGGTGCGCACCACGACGAAGCCGATCGGACACTGAACTATTATCTGAGTGATTACGCCTAAGCAGGTTCAAAGCTGTATCGTATAGCGGGTTGGATTTAAAATTTAAGTTGTCATTCAATATGAAGTCTCGGCTGTTTATGTTATTATATGCTTTGTATATTTCGAACTCTTCTATTGCGTCCATGTAACGCCTGCTTAGGCGTAATCACTCAGATAATAGTTCAGTGTCCGATCGGCTTCGTCGTGGTGCGCACCATTTAGGAAGCAAGTGAATTACATAGTGGACAATTATGTGTAACATGTGTTTTTAACGTTTAACGACCTCACTAGAGCGATCTGATGATGGAGCAGATGTTCCGAAACGCGTCATTTTAATCGACGTAACGAAGTCACACGACGGATATAAGGTGATTTATTTATAATAATTTACTATTCATACGTGACTTGGATACCAAGAACTAATATGCATTTTAAATAATTGCTTGTATTATAAGACACACTGTAGCAAAGTATTCAATATTGCTGGCTTATTCCGGGGCAATACCACCTATAACAATTTTTGCCCGTACGGGATCGGTTCCATGAAAAGCCATTACCTTGGTCTTAAGCGTGGATATTTGTAATCTAGAGTCTTTGCAGATTCGACTTAACAAAGGCTCTGCAAAGACTCTGGATTACAAATGTAGAATAGTTAATATAGAATAAAATAATCAGCGTTATGTTGGCTCATATCCCATAACATGACAAATACATTTTAACAGTAATTAAAATTACTTATTATTTAGCATACATGATTACAATGATGTCCAAGAAGGTTGTCATTGGTTAAAAATCCAATACCTTTTGCACTATTTATGCGTCAGTTAGTGGGCACCTGTTCACGTTCGGTGGACCACACTGAGCGGTTCTTCTGGACGACGATCTCTTACGAGGGCTACTTTTTGGTTTGATGATGATGCTTTTGAACGCGTCATCAATAAATAAAAAAGAAGTCATAATGTGTATTGGGAAAGGTTAGTTTGCCTACTTATTATTATTAAAGTAAAATGCACCGCACGGCTTGCCCCCGGGCGTGGGTTAAAGGTTGGCTAATCTCTTTCTGGCTGGGGTGGGGCGTGAGTTCTATCACGGCCGGAGAGCGCAACAGGTCTATGACCTAATGCCTGAAGTGGAGAAGAAGAAGTAAAAATGGAGACATGTCGAAACTTTGTAGAAAGAACTGACATGTCGAATGGTGTACAGGAAGAACAATATGTATGATAGTTTTTAATACATTTAAATAGTCTGTTTAATTAACAGAAATCATTCAGTTGTTTTAAACGTTTTAAACGGTAATGATACAAAAAAAAGAACAAGTAAATTAACAATTTTGAAAATTTATTTGAATACTACACTAAAATGAATTAGGAACATCAGATTTTCTTCTAACGTAATTCCATCAAACTGAACTGAAAACACAGTAGTTAGCAAATTCTACTGAACAAAATTATGAAGATTTTGTTAGCATTGCTGTTTGCCGGGCTGTTAGACCATGGTGTACACTCACGTCCAAAACAAGCGTTTCGTCCCTGCCATCGGAAGCCATCTTCAGTGTAGAAACGATTAATAAAATGGCACGGTGTCCGCCAATTCACCCCAGGACTGAGGTGTAGACTAGTCACCGTGCCAAATTTTTAATCGTTTTTACACTGAAGATGGTCTTCGATGAGGTGGACGAAACGTCTGTTTTAAATGTAAGTAGTAGACCACGGTGTAAAGCGCGGCAAACAGCAATCCCAACAGTGTTGAAGCTGGCAGCAAACGCCTCATGAATTCGATATTATTGAAAATTAAACAAGTTAAACAAATGAACTCTCTATGGTCTACTGTGTTAGTTCTTCTTCTCCGTATCACCAGACAAGATAATTATGACATATTCAGTCGCTTTAAATACCAAATCCCGGCAGTAAATATTGAACAGGCGCAATTAATATTAATTTTATATATATTTTTTTACTTTATATATATTGGAAACTTTCTCAAGTGAAACTTACTTGTCTGTTTTGTATGTAGAACGCGTTTCGGCGTCGTGTTGGCCTTCTTCAGCTTTGCGACAGACTGCCAGTACCTAGTAACGTTTGTTGGTTGGAAGGTATAGTGGACACCACCCCCACTATACCTTCCAACCAACAAACGTTAATAGGTACTGGCAGTCTGTCGCAAAGCTGAAGAAGGCGAACACGACGCCGAAACGCGTTCTACATACAAAACAGACAAGTAAGTTTCACTTGAGAAAGTTTTCAATATATATAAAGTGTAGTGCAGTGAAAGAAGATGATGAAGAAACAAGACAACTATAATATTAATTATTTTTACAGTATAAAAAAATTCAAAATGTATAATTGCCTGAATACGTTTTCCTATAAATATTTTAATATTCTATAAGATCACAATATAAAAAACTGATTTTAAATAAAAAATATAAAATGCATTTGGGAAAATAATTGAGAGACAAAAAACTACGGGACAAAGGCAGCAGAGCAGACGAGACACAATGAGGATTAAAGAAAGGCAGTCCCATGAACAAAAGCGAATAATTTTAGATAGTTTGTTCTATTTTTGCCGTATTATAATCCGGATTAAATTAATTGTAGATAATTCTCTTTAATTTCGGTGAATTATCATGCTTTGGTTATTCAAACCGTTGCTTCTGCAATGATTGTTCTCTTTCATTTCTAAACGTAAGACCTCTAAGCTGACGGTATATTAAATGGTTGTTCTGAAAATACTGTCTATCGTTGACTGTTAGGCTACTTCACCTTTCAGCTTCCATTTATCTAGTGCGTAATACTTGCTATCTGACTTAGTTTTAAATTTACCTACTTATGACCTGACAACGTCAATTACGGGGTCATGTATTCTTCATGAACTAATTTGAAGTCTTATTTAGAGTATTGCAAAACATATGTACTGTAATACAGTAAAGGTGAAGATTTTACAACATTTTTAATCAGGTAATACTGATAATGTTACCACAAATTCTTTTTCAAAATTTCTTAAATAATAAACATTTTTGATTTTCAGTGGACGAGTTTCATTTTATTGGGAGTTTCATTAATAATATACCAATCCAGAAGAAAAATTACAAAAATCTACACAATGATTGAATTGTTTTGTTTTCAATTTACGGTTAATTATTTGATAATGAAGCAGTGCGGGTTAATATACTAAAAACACAGAACGATATGGGGGTTTTGCTTAAAATAAGAAACGTGAAGTACATTTTAGAGATGTGATGATTGCAAAACATTAGTCAGTGTCAATCAGACACCAACTATGTTAAATGTCTTTTAGGTATATGAGTATAGATATATGAGTAGTATTATGAACAACAAGAGTGTCCTTCTGTAAAAGATTAAGTAATTAAGTATCGTCTGAATCATTTAATTGGTATGGTCAGGAGCATTTCAAAAGTCAGAATTAAATGAAGAAATAAAGAACGCTAGTCATTCGAGATTTGACCAAAACAACCTTTTCTGGAAACGAATGTTACCTTTCCATAAGCAATGTCATCTATAAGAAGGGCCTTTAAAGAGTTCTGTTTTTCAGTAATGCCAAATAACCTTTTGTACAACTTCCAAAGAAATATGTAAAGCCTGTGAGAAGTATTACAGCTACAAGTGATCACTGATTAAGTTGTTTAGTTATTTTGCAAGAGCATATAGTACGGTTTAAAAATATTGAATGGTCAAGAATCGACGGACAAATTAATTGCCTTAGGCCTACATATTTATTTAAATAACTTAATTTTATGTTATTTATTTTTTTAATTCACATTTATTAATATTTACATATTTTTTAAGTATTTCAGGCTTTATAGTCAATATTTAAAATAGCTAAACGTATTTATTATAACATTTTAGAGAAACTTACATTTTGTGTCCATAAGACAAGATTGAAGAAGAGCATTTGTTGTAAAAATTGGAGGCGTCAAATCCTAGATTCTTATTTAATTTTTGTTCCTCATGCTTCATTTCCCCTCTTACTGGTAGATAATTATAAATTTTGTACTATAATACTAACGTGTTAATCTATACCAAAGTATGAAATTTAATTTAAGAATCTAGGATTTGACGCCTCCAATTTTTACAACAAATGCTCTACTTCAATCTTGTCTTATTATTTTTTTTTTTTTTTTTTTTTAAATTTATTGGAGATCTGTAAGCTGTTCGACTGAGCGAACATTTAACAAATTGGCTGACAACACACACAGGATTATGAAGAGCTGACCATTGACAGCTCTTCTTGTTTTTGATAATAGATTAAAGAGGTAACAAAATACAAAACTAAATGATAAAAACATGTAAACAAATGAACAAAAGTCACTATCACTTCCTGCTGGCATGATACAATAAGTTCAAACATTAAACACTGGGCCCATAAGGCACATATACAGGTTGACATTAACACGTATGAATGACACGAATACAAAAACATACAGAACAGATATCACAGACAGTACAATACAGAAAATACAGAGAATACATTATGAGTTAAACCTGAATGGTAAGTCTAATAGTTTGTGTCTTTTTAGTCTATAAATATCTTCACTGTTGTCTAACAAGTTAATTGCCAGGTGGTTGGGATGCTGTTCTAGTTTGGAGATGTGAGTCCTGCAGAGGCGCATGATTTCTTCTCTCACGGTTGAAACTTTGAGGTCGCGGTGTATGGAGTTATTTGAGACAAACCAAGGAGCGTCGACTATTGCTCTAAGTGTTTTGGACTGAAAGCGCTGGATAATCTCAATACTACTTGTACTTGCAGTACCCCAAAGTTGAATACCATAAGTCCATACCGGTTTAAGCACGGCTTTATAGATCAAGAGTTTGTTGACGAGACTTAACCGTGATTGTCTGCCTATAAGCCAATAGATGTTTCTGACCTTGTGTTTAAGTTCAAGCTTCTTAGATGTTATATGTTTTTTCCATGTCAGTCTCCTGTCCAGATGCATCCCAAGGTACTTAGCACTTTCAGCTTGCGGTACTGGTTGACCGTTAATTGTGACTTGAGGGCAGTTTGCCTTACGTGTGGTGAAGGTAACGTGGACTGACTTGGATGAATTGATTTTTATGCGCCAATTATCAAGCCATAACTGAACGCTGTTTAATGATTCTTGTAGTATAAGATATGCTATTGAGGGGTCGGAGTGTGTCGCTAGGATCGCTGTGTCATCGGCGTAGGTAGCAACAGTAGTTTCACTTGCTGACGGTAAGTCCGAGGTGAACAGGAGGTAGAGCAGAGGACCCAGGACACTACCCTGCGGAACACCCGACCCCACTGGTAATAGAGGAGAAGTAGCATCCGAGTACTTGACTTGAAACACTCTGCCCACTAAGTAGGAATGTAAAATACGGTAACAATTATGTGGCAGATTTTTCTTTATTTTATATAAGAGTCCAAGATGTCAGACTTTGTCAAATGCCTGGGGAACGTCGAGAAACACACCTGAGCAGAACATCTTCGATTCCAGCGATTTATTGATAACATTTGTTAGTCTGTGTATTTGATCTACCGTAGAGTGCTTTTCTCGAAAACCAAATTGGTGATCCGGAATTAGGTTGTTTTCTACAATTGTTGGCATAAGTCGTTTTACAAACAGCTTTTCAAAGATCTTACCAAGTATCGGTAGAAGGCTTATGGGTCGATAAGAAGAGGGCTCTTGAGGGTTTTTACCAGGTTTTAAGACCATGATAACTTGAGCCGATTTCCAGAGAAGAGGAAAGTATTCGAGTCTGAATATGGCATTGAAAATGTATGTTATTAGTACAACGCCTTTGTGAGGCAGCTCCTTTAGAACTTTCCCCGATAGCAAATCAATGCCGGGAGCCTTTTTACTTTTCAAATTATACAGGATTATTTCCTTGATTTCCTTAACTTTAAAAGGCTTAATAGGTAGAGTCATTTGGAGCGGGGAGTGTAAGTATCTTTGTACCTCTTCATCGAAAGAGACGTTCTTACTGGCTTCAGGTTGAAAAACGTTGACCAAATGTTCGGCAAAAATCTGGGATTTCTCTGTATTGCTGCGCGCCCAGCTACCATCTGGTTTATGTATTGGTGGTATTTGTAATAGTGGCCTTTTTAATCGTTTAGTAGCCTTCCACAGAGAATAATCAGTACTTTCATTTGGTGACAGATTTTCTAGATAATCCTGAATCCCTTCATTCTTTAGATTTTCCAACAATCGTTTAAGTTGTCTGGCCGCGGAATTCCATTTTCTTTTATCACCCGGATGATGAGTATGCTGCCAAATTCGTCGCAATTTACGCTTCTCAGCTAATTTCTTCCGGACAACCAGAGGAAGGTTTAAGTGCTTATTCTTCGCTATATTGCAAGGTATAGCTTCCCAGGCTGATTTCTGAAAAGTACTGGTGAGAGAATTTACAGCCGCATCCAATTCAGCAGGCGTGTGGAGTGGAAGTTCTAGCGAGATATTATCATTTACAAGCTCTCTAAAGTAATCCCAGTCAGTAAGACGATTTGTGAGTGTTGGTAGACTTTCAGACTCAATTATAGTATTGCTAATAGTGGCAATAATTGGAGTGTGGTCAGAGGACAAATCAAGGCAAGATTCAACTTTGTAGTATTTATGAGACAAGCCTCGTATTAAAAAGAAATCAATTAGTTCAGGTATTTTATTTGTGTCAGGAGGCCAATAGGTTGGTTGACCAGTGGACAGAAAGGACAGGGATCCTTGTCTAATGACGTTATATAAAATTCTACCTCTTGGGTTAGCTAATCTCGAACCCCATTGCGGGTGTTTTGGGTTAAAGTCACCTCCCACCAAAAAACGTGCACCAAGAGTTCCAAGAAAAGAGCTGAAGTCAGTTTCATTGAGTCTGTGTTTTGGGGGACAGTAGACTGCAGAAACAATTAGAGGGCCTCTTTGATCTTCAATTAAAACGTTGGTCGCCTGTAGGTGAGCAGTTTTGACGTTAGAGAAGAGATAATGTTTTATATTGTTTCGGATTAACAGAGCGGTTCCGCCACGAGCTGTCCCGTCAGGATGTTGGGTATCATAAACAGTAAAGCCTGGAATCCGAATATGGCTTCTGTCTGTGAAGTGTGTCTCAGATATAAGCATTACGTCTAACCTGTTTTCAAGAAGAAAAGCTTTGAGTTCTAGGGTGCGTTGAGAGAGTCCATTGGCGTTCCATAATCCAATCCTGTAATTGTTATTCATTATTAATTAGAAAGTTTATTGACAAGTGTTGTAAGGAGATTAAGCATGACGCTATTTTGCTGCATGAGTTGACTGAACATAGTCTCGAATTTTGTCAGGAAGTGTGAAAGAGTGATGTCCTCATTTGCTGTCTGTTTGAGATTGCTGTCATAAGGGGGCGATGATTCTGAGTGTTGCGGTAGTCCTGCAATTTGAGCGCAAGTAGGAGAAGAGACGTTACGGGTATTCATGTTCTGTCCCGTGTTCATAGTCCTAAACATTGAAGGGGTTCTCCTAGGTGTGGAGTTTCGTACGGGGCTTTTTCTGGCCTGCAGGTTTTGATAAACTTCACAGCCCTTATAATTAGCTGTATGAGGACCATCGCATAATGCACATGTGGCTGGTGTATCCTTAGATTTGGAACAAGTTGCGGAGTTGTGTTCACCTCCGCACTTGACACACTGGAAAGGTTTCCTACAATACGTCTTACTGTCATCGTATGACTGACAACGAGTGCACTGTATTATGAAGTTTTTACTCCGAGGTGGATCTACAGTAATCTGCATGTTACCTAAAGACCTTAGGTTATATATTTGATTATTGTTTGCTGCAGGTTCAAGATCAACAAAGAAAAGAGGGAGGGGTGTTTTCTCGACTCTGTGTCGAACGTTGATTATGTTTCTGACCGAGTGTCCTTTTTCTTTTAGTGCTTCTTTAATAAAGTGTACACCGATGCTAGGATGAATGTTTCTTATGACAACCCGGTATGCTCGCTGGTCTTTAATTTGATAAGTATGGTAAATAATTTTTTCGTCCTCGAGGTGACGAATTAATTTTCTGTAAGAATCAGGTGCAAAAGTGTTGATTTTCACCGTATTGTCATCGAACGATTTAGTACTGTACTGTTCTGATTCCAAAATTGTTGTAAGATTATTGATCATTTTACTGTAATTGACGATACCATGAAGGTATACAGGAGGAGGTCTAGGTACTTTCGGCTGAGCTAAGACTTGAGTAGGTTGGACGTCATCAGGGTCATCTATAGATAACACCGTAAATCTATTGTGGTCATTAACCTGAGTGTGTGTTTCAGATGTGTTTTCTGAAGATTGACGACTTCTTTTTCGTTTTTTCACCATCTGCCAGCTGTGGGATCCGTGTTGTGTGAAATCAACATTAACATTTCTGCCTGGCTGTTGACTGTTATAGGATTGAGGGGCACTTTGCGACATTGGAGGTACTGTAGTTCCTGAGTGGACTGTAGGAACAGGTTCAACGTTAGTTGACAGGCCTGGTTGCTGATAATTCATTATTGTCGATAATTACAGTAGACAGATAAATTAAAAGACGCGTGTAGTTCCAGATAAGGAATTACTGGCCTTGTGTTTATGGTTTATAGAGAAACAGGTACAAACAACCACCAGCCGCAGACTGACACACAGTCCCACACGGACGAGCAGACGCACGCTCGGCCCCCTGGCCGGCTGCTTGGATTTGTTCGAGTAATCAGATAAACCTTTCGTTGATATTTCTTGTTGCAATATTACTTACACATACAAGTCTACTGTATTTAGTCAGAAAGATAGCGATAATATTACGTTACCGCACACGACAGCACAACCGCACCGAACAGCTGCTCATACACGACTGATCTTGTCTTATGGACACAAAATGTAAGTTTCTCTAAAATGTTATAATAAATACGTTTAGCTATTTTAAATATTGACTATAAAGTCTGAAATACTTAAAAAATATGTAAATATTAATAAATGTGAATTAAAAATAATAAATAATATAAAATTAAGTTATTTAAATAAATAAAATAAATATGTAACATGAAATTAAATAAATATTTAACAAATAAGTGTCCATAAAACCTTGCAATGTAATGAAATTAATTAAACTGAAATATTGTGTAAGGGAAATTAACGTTCTCTTTTAATATAGTTGGTTCCCAGCAAGGGAGACGAAAACGTATAATCTGTGTTATTACAGACACATAATCTGTGGTGTGTAAAGCCTTTGTCGCAGTGACAAGAGTCTTATTTGTAATCATCATCTTTAAAACAAGGTACATAGACAAGGTACTGCAAGATCCTCCAGCCATCTCTTCCTGGGTCTGTCTGCCCACACACCTCCTATAGACGACATCCTACCTAGAGCTGTTGCCAGGGTAGGCTGCGTCACTTTTTATGGCGATTTTTGCTTGTGAATTTCACCGTTATTTATACATTTATCAAAGTGAATTCTTCACCATATCTTCATCTGTACTCATCATCATCAGTGTGCTATAAATTACCAGTGTATTGTGTCGTGCGCGTGTGTTTTTGTGACTCGTGTGCAGTGCGCGTCTGGTGTTCGTGTTCTTTGTCTGTCAGTGTAGTGATTCAGTGCTGGTGAAAGTCACTCTTTCCTAGCCCTTTTTTGCGTCTTCAACGTTCATTTCGGCTCATCCCGAGATGGCGTCGAACGCAACTCCCGTCCCTTTGCCGGCACCGCTGGTAACCTTAATGGAAACCTGCGGTACTGGTCCTCATTCTACCCCGCTGCCGTCCCATACAATCAGTGATAGTGAAAGTGAAAGTGATTGTGCGTCGATGTGTAGTGTGGGGACGGGGGAAGGTGAATTTTCGCTTGTGGAGGGCAAGTCTGCCAAACGCAAGCGAAAATTGGTCGCCAGCCCGCCACCGGCCGCTGCTACGCATCGGGTATCTAGTCCCGGTAACAGCGCCAGCCAACCGACTCAGTCTCCCTCTCAATATGTGCCCAAGCCTAAAATTCCTCCGATTGTCATTCCCGACAATCGCAATTATAGGGAAATTCTTCGTTCCCTCCAGAATCTGCTTCCTTCGGCCAAACTCGAGGCCAGGTGCCAAGGCTCCTCGCTTCGAATTGCGGCCACAACAGTCCCGGACTTCCGATCGGTCCAACAGTTTCTTACCGATCGGAAGATCTCCTTCCATACTTTCGCGCTTCCTTCAGAGCGCGAAATTAAAGTTGTTCTTGCCGGACTTCCTTCCTGGACCGCCCCCGATACCATCAGGCAGGAGCTTGTCGCTTTAGGCTATTCGCCGACGGCGGTAAGTGTACTGCATGCTGGCAAGGGGGAAGATCGCCGTCCTGTGAATAGTTTCCTAGTGAAACTACTCAAAGTAGGCCAGTTCGAGGAGGTCTATGGCCTCCAAAACTTCCTGCACCTTCGGGTGCAAGTTCGTACTTTTGACCCGCGGCCAGGCCCCTCGCAGTGTTTTAACTGTCAGAGGTTTGGCCACTCCAGCTTATTCTGTAATCACCCTCCGCGTTGCGTGCGATGTACTGAGCCTCATCGTGGGTGTGATAAGCCCAAGACGGGGTTCACGGCCATTTGCTGCAACTGCGGCGGGGACCATCCGGCTAGTTATAGAGGATGTAGGGACTTTATATCAGCCATGAAGCTGCAGCGGACTCCTGCTCGCCCTGGCGCGCAGGCAGGCCGTGTTGCAGGTCCCCTCCCTAACCGCAGAGAGGCCTTCCCATCTCTCTCCGGAGCATCATCCCAGGCCCCGGCAGCAGTTCCGGCTGCTCCCAGGGCCCCAGTTCCGCCTGCAGTCGACGTTTCGGCGCCGCCTGCAGTCCCTTCTGTCCCGGCGCCTGCCGGAGCGCCCGGTCCTTCATACGCGGCTGTGGCCGCTACATCAGTCCCGCCTTCCGCTCCTCGGAGCCACAAACCAAAGCGCACTCGTCGCCGTCAGCGACAAGTTCCACAGGCCTTGCCTGTAAAATCTCAGCGGGCCCCGCCCGCCCCCAGCCATCAACCTAAGCTCCCAACTGAGCAGACCCCACGTCCGTCCCCGAGCCCTGCGCCATCTGCAACACCGGCCGAGGCCAGCCGGGTCCGTCTTCCGGAATCTCGGGAATCTTCCCGGGCCCCGGTGGACCCCCTGACTGCCTGGGCTGAAACTTTGGTAAACAACATCAGGTCTGCTCCAGATACAACCACGGTTCTCGCCCTGGTGTTTCAATCCCTGTCTACCCTCTTTCCTCTTCTTCCTTTGAATGGCTAGGAGTCTTAGGATCGTTGCGTGGAATGCCCATGGGGTAGTCCCTCGACGATCTGAACTGATGACTTTCGTAACGGAGTACGACGCTGATGTCGTCCTCCTTTGCGAGACTCATCTGGCTCACTACCATACCTTCAACCTGCCATCTTACATCTGTTTTCGTCAGGATCGTCCCCATCGGCCTGGCTGTCGCCCCTCGGGGGGGGGACAGCCGTCTTAGTCCACAGGCGGATATCCCACAGGCCACTACCCCCTTTAGATACATCTCTTGTTGAAGGTTGTGCGGTGGCGATAGACGCTGGCGGATCGGAGTTGCGCGTTGTTGCGGCGTATCTCCGGCCCGGCCTGCGGCTACCTCCACCGCCCGAGGAGTGGGACGCTCTCCTCGACCATCCCCTAACAACCATTGTAGCCGGCGACTTAAATGCCAAGCATCCCTCCTGGAACAGCAGAGTAGCCAACGCCTACGGAAAATCTCTGTATCGGTTCGTCTCCGACGACCCGGTACTACAAGTCATCGGCCCAGAAGACCCTACTCACTTCCCCTTTTCCGGTCATCGACCGGACGTCCTTGACATTGTCATAGCCAAGGACGTGACCCATCACATCCAGGTCTCGTCAGTGTCGGATCTCTCATCCGATCACAATCCCCTTTTTATAACTGCCCGTGAGCTGTCGGCCTCACCCCGACCTCCCGCTCAGACTGTTAGGAGAGTCAACTGGCGCTCCTACCATGATGAGCTCTCACGGCGGTTACCATCACTCCCCGCGGACCCGATCGTCACTTGTGACGATTTGGATCTCCGAGCCACTCATCTTCAGGAGTTGGTCCAAGGTGTCATGGATCGACACACATATACTCTCGAGGTGAATCATCGTAAATCGGCCTTACCTGCGGAAGTACTCCACGCCATCTGGTTACGGCGCAATCTCCGCCGCAGATGGCAAAGAACCCGTGATCCCGGCGTCAAAAGGCGCTTTCAGGCCCAGTCTCTTTACGTCCAGCAGCTACTGCGGGACGTAAACTCTGATCGATGGGACTCATACCTTGAGTCTCTTGAAGTCGACCACGCCTCCGTCTGGAGAGCGGCGATTAGACTGACCCGCGAGAAGAGAACTCGCAACCCACTTGAAACTCCGAACGGGGTTGTATCTTCATCAGAAGGCAAGGCCGAGGTCTTCGCCGACTGCATGGAGGTGCAATTTACTGTTCACCAAGGCGTCTCGGACCCTGCCCACTCGGCAGAAGTCCGTGACTTCCTATCTGGACATTTTTCACGCCCTCCCGAAATCCCAGCCCTCCCGTTCGACAGGGATGAACTAGTTTCATCTATCTGCCGACTAAATCGCCGTCGCGCCCCCGGTCCTGACCGGATCGGGGCCGCTGCTCTACAAAATCTCCCGGCCTCAGGCGTTGACCTCGTTCTTGAGCTGTTTAACTCCTGTCTCCGGCTACAGTACTTTCCCCGCCTGTGGAAATCAGCCAACATCGTAATGATTCCGAAGCCTCGCAAGCCGCGCATGCTTCCTGAAAGCTATCGTCCAATCTCTCTCTTGCCAGTCATCTCGAAGGTGTTCGAGCGTCTCCTGCTGGCTCGCATCTCGCCGCTGCTAGATGGTTTCATCCGCAGCGAACAGTTCGGGTTTCGCAGAGAGCACTCGACCACGCTTCAATTGGTCCGCGTTGTTACGCACTTGTCAGACGCCACCAACAGGCGAGCGGCTACGGCCGCCGTACTGTTGGACGTGAGCAAGGCCTTCGATAAAGTCTGGCACGAAGGTCTTCTCTTCAAACTTGCCAATTCCCCTCTACCATCGACCATAGTGTTTTTCCTCCGGTCGTATCTCAGCGAACGAACCTTCAGGGTGAGCGTCGACGGGTCCTGTTCTACAGTTCGACCCGTCGCCGCCGGCGTACCTCAGGGATCTGTCCTCGGCCCCGTTCTGTACCTTGTGTACACGAACGACCTGCCTGTCTTGCCCGGAGTCACGTTGTCTTTGTTCGCTGACGATGCTATGTATCACTGCAGCTCCCTGTCCCCGCGATTTGCGAGTACAAAGCTGCAGCGTCAGTTGAACCAGCTTCCGGACTGGCTACGGAAATGGCGGGTGACGATCAACACGGAGAAATCCGAGGCGATCTGTTTCACCCGTAAGTCCATCTCCCGATGCCAGCCCCTCTCCCTAGCAGGGAGACCCATCGCCTACAAAGAATCGGTGAAGTATTTAGGCGTTCGGCTAGATCGTCGCCTTTGCTTCAACGCCCACGTGACGGAAACCCTTGCCAAGGCTCGCGGCGTCCGAGCCAAATTATCTCCTTTCCTCTCGTGTCGCAGCCGCCTGGCCATGTGCACGAAACTTACCATCTATCTACTATTTCTCAGGTCTGTATTGACCTATGCGGCACCCGCCTGGTGGTCTCTTTTATCCACCACCAACAGATGTAGGCTGGAAGCTTTCCAGTCACGAACACTCCGATCCTTGACGGGGTCCCCTTGGTTTGTAAGGAACGACGTGATTCGCAGGGGTCTCCGTGTTCCTACCTTGACTTCCTTTGTCCGGTCGCTGGCTCTAACTCTCTTTGCTAAAGCCTCGACCTCCACCTTCCCGTACCTACGAACCATCAGTGCATCAGAACCACCACCGCCCATCGGGTCAAGCGCCCTCTGGCGCTTCTTGATGACCCGCCATAACGCCATCCTCTTTAAATTAAATACAAACAAGTAATCATCAGTCCTAGACCAGAGTATTTCACCAAACTGTCCTTCTCTCCTTCCTGTCCACCTCCTAGCACGCTGAGCCGGCTGCTTGTCGCTGTCATCATTCACTGGCACGGAGGCTCTCCGCCTCGCGGGGAGCGACCGACGCCCTCAGGGCGTCTGCTGACTGGACTTGAAACGGGCAACATCTGTTGCTCGAATCGGTACCAGCGGCAGTGCATTAAACAAATAACAGTTATACTCCCCCGCCTTCTCAGTTAACTGGTTGGCGGTTTCCTTTTCCAGTTTTAGGTAACCAGTCGACATGTACCAGCACTATGTTTACTTCTGGCAGCCATTGGACACGATCCAGATGCTGCAATCAAGCCACGGGTGCAAAGACACCCCGCATCCATAATGCAATGCAACACCTCCTATAGGTTTGTATTTCAAGACTTGTTTGTTCAGTGTGCAATCTGACAGTCTTTCTATGTGTTCTTGCCACCTTTGCTTGTAATGTTTTAATTTTTCAATCAAGTTGAACACTTGTAACTCTTATATAATGTCTTCATTCTATATGCGGTCAAGTTTAGAACACCTTTCAACTCCTCTTAAGAACGCCATTTCCAAGGTTTTGTATTTTAGTGTCTTGTTTCTTACTCACTGCCCATAATTCATACACATAGGACAGTACACAGGGACTATCATAACTTTGTAAAACTTGAATTTTGAATCTTGACGTTCAATCTTGTTTCTAAAAATACAATATGCAATACAGTAAAGCCTTGGCTGAAGATTTTACAAAATTTTACATCAGTTAATATTGATAATGTTAACACAAATTCTTTTCCAAAATTTTTTGAACAATTGTCTGGTTGAATAATTAAACTGTGATAATTAAAGCTGGTTTTCAGTGACTTTATTGTTGTCTTGTATTTTGTTTTCCACTGTATCATACGACGATCAGTAGACCGTCGTAACAGTGGTGTTAGAAGTGGATCGGAACGTTAACAGTGGAAACAGGGGACACTTCATAGAAGAGTGGTGTTAGTGGTAGTTGACAAAAATAAAATGGAAACCAGGACTGTCGCTCAGATAGTCTGGAACGTACAATACTATTTGTATACAATTGTCATAACCGTCAAAATGTCATTGAACTTGTGTAATCGTTCCGCCATGAAGTGAGAAGATGCTACACATTTTGTCATTGTGTAACTTTTGTTACCATTACCAACGAGTCACAGTACCACAAACATGCGCGTTCCAATTTGAACGTGATGGCGAGGATTCAAACTACACATGTGCAACAAATGAATTCGGCGAAATCACTGATCAGCTGTTTGTTGAAACCGCATTAGAAGCGAGACCTGTGGTGACAAATATTTCAGCCGACACGCATACATGCTGTACATGCGCTCACAAATATGTCAATATGTTATTATACAGTAATTGCACGTAAACACTGTACATATGCGCATTGTACATTGTGTGGTTGCGCGGTTTTGTTAACTTTAGAGATTACCATTTCAAATGTGCATTGATTCGTGACTCTGCTATTATTTATTATAACAATTACATGATCGCCGCACATTTGATTGCCTGAATTTAATTAACCTCATATTGTTTGATGTCGCCAAAATGTTAGGAATTATTTCACTAAAAACAATTTATTAATTCATACATGTCCAAATAAATATTTTAGACTATTTTAAATGATTCATATGTTTATGTGTTTGTATGTGTTATGTTTGATTCTTGAACATCGATTAAAAATTCAGTTAGGTGGAATACTTGTACTGTTTTAGCACAGCTGCATTTGTTTATAAATCATGTTGTAACTCATAGATTGAAATGAGATTTCTCAGGAACATGGCAGGGTATACTCTCTATGGTGCTCATAGAAGAAACTCAGACATACGGCAGTATTATGAGTTTACTCGACACGATTGCCCAGTATAGGCTGAATTTGTGAGAACATCTTTGCCGAATGGATGACTGGCACATCCCCAAACAACTATGGAACTGTAAGCCGAGGGGACGGAGAGGTATGGGACGTCCGAGGAAGCGCTGGAGTGACCAGCTCTAATCTTTGCCTGTTTGAGATCGGAACAAACCATCCTTGGTTTAATCCTTGAAGATAATGATGATGTTGTAACTCATAGATTGATACCGTCTCCTGACTTTGGTAGCTGTAACCGTCGAATTGCTTTTTATTTAATCTCTACAGTATACTGTAAGCAGTGGTTCCCAAAGTGGGGTCCGCGGACACTTTCAAGAAGAAATAAAATATACCGTCACTTTCTCCGTTTTTTTTGCATTAAAATCTATACTTTAGAATCTTGAAACAATTAGTAGAACCTATATACACCTATATAAAACTAGATCCCACCATAATACCATCGATGATAATAAAGTTAACAATAATAAAAATAATAATAAAAAGTATATAACGACAGTGTACGGTAGCCTTTTACCTAACATTATATCCCATGTGTTCTCTAAATTCGATATAAAAGTCGCGTTTAAAACAAATAATAATATATCTAATTTGTTACGCATAAAACAACCATTGCCGTTAGAAGAGAAAACAGGTGTTTACAGGATGTCATGTGATGATTGTGATTGTTTCTATCTGGGTCAAACTGGCAGGTCTTTCTTGAAAAGATACAAAGAACATCTACCAAGGAATGATTTAGACAAGACCAAATCTAATTATGCGCGCCATCTAATGATGCATAACCATAATTACACAGATTTCAATACCAATTTCAAAGCAATCCATGTATGCGGTAAGGGTAGGTTAATGGACGCTCTTGAGGAGTTTGAGATTTATAAATCATTTAAAGATAAGAATATCAACAATAACAGTATACTAAACGAACAATTAAGGTTTCAATCTCACTCACTATATGATACAGCCCTAAATATAATCGCGCATGACGGTAATGACTGGTGATAAGGATGGACTTAGTTCAATTAGTGGCTCGGCAACTGCACGCGCGGTCGGACCGGTCCAATGAAGCCGAAGTTACATCGTGTTATGTGTGTGTCGTTATTGTGATTTAGTAAATATGTGCAAATGTGTTTTTATGTGTTTTATGTGAATTTTAACTTTTGACGAGGACTACTGAAGATGTGACACATGTCACGAAACGCGTCTATATAAAAAATGCTAGAACGAAGTCACTGACGGATAAAAGGTAATTAAATTAATTAGTAAAAGATTCCAGTCTTTTTGTTCAATTCAATTGTAATTATACAAGTAATTTCAAAGTAATAGCTTTCATAATGTCTTTAAATCGGGTCGTGTAGCAGATTTGTTTGTCAGCCGAACTGACTAGAGCGCCGCATCAACACAGAACCGATCGCGCTGTTTTAGTGCACGTGTAAGTACTGCATCTTGTATATAAGCACTGTATCCAAGCAAAACGTTTCTCATCATTGTAGCTAGTTTTACGTCTAAGTAGCTGGATTCTGAATCGTGTGGCGGGAAAGTTAGAGCCGAGGTTGGCAACGCTGGCTGCGCAACGCAATGTATCGTTCTCGTTCTCGTGGCTCCTGGCAGGTTATTCGCGGCCATTGATGTATGTGTAGATAAAACAAATAATAAATTGCAAATTCAGAGATTAGACTCAGGAATCTTCAAACAATTTCCTTCCGTGGCAGATTTTGTCCAGATTTCAGGACAAAATGTTTCAAAGGAGACCCTGAACGTTGTTAAGTCTCATTTGGAACAACTGCACTTACAGCTAACGGAATATTTTCCAGTGACGCATGATAGTGACATATGGATAAGGAATCCATTTGCTGATGGGCTGTCAATTAATCTTTCTCTTACACTACAAGAAGAAGATTCATTGGCAGAAGTGTCAACTAATATTTCATTTAAATTACAGTTTTTGCAATTACAGCTAAATGACTTCTGGTTATATGTAATGACTAACTATCCTGAACTCTCAATTCGAAGTGTTTAACTGTGTGTCTCTCTACCTAGTTGTGTGAAACCACATTCTCCCAGTTCTCGTTCTCGTGGCTCCTGGCAGGTTATTGGCGGCCATTGATGTTTGTGTAGATAAAACAAAAAGTTGAAGCTGCAAATTCAGAGATTATACTCTGAAATCTTAAAACAATTTCCTTCCGTGGCAGATTTTGTCCAGATTTCAGGACAAAATGTTTCAAAGGAGACCCTCAACGTTGTTAAGTCTCATTTGGAACAACTGCACTTACAGCTAACGGAATATTTTCCAGTGACGCATGATAGTGACATGTGGATAAGGAAACCATTTGCTGATGGGCTGTCGATTAATCTTTCTCTTACACTACAAGAAGAAGATTCATTGGCAGAACTGTCAACTGATATTTCATTTAAATTACAGTTTTTGCAATTACAGCTAAATTACTTCTGGTTATATGTAATGACTAACTATCCGAAACTCTCAAAAAAAAAAAAGATTTGAAGTGTTTAACTGTGTGTCCCTCTACCTAGTTGTGTGAAACCACATTCTCCCAGCTCACGTACTTCAAGTCAAAGTTAAGAAATAAACTTGATATAGAGACTGACTTAATTATCAAAAATTAAACCCAATATTGCAGAGCTAATTCTTCAAAATCAGCTTCATTGTTAACATTCAAATGTGTTTGATACCATTAATATTATAATTACCATTAATATTATAATTTTGCAAATTAAAATAATTTTGATTTTAATACATTTTAATTAAAATATATTTACTGTTTGTTTTATTTTAGACGGGATCAGTGAAAATTTTAATTTTTTTGTGGGGGGGATCCGCGGACTGAAAAGTTTGGGAGCCACTGCTGTATAGAGTTTTTTCCTGAAATATATGAAGGGCGACATAAATAGAATCGCAGGAGTGAATGTCAGCGCTGTGTAATCTGATAATTTTCCTAACAAGCCAATGTGTAATTATGAGAATGTAAGTTATGTGGAAAAGAAATATAACGAGAGAGAGAGAGAGAGAGAGAGAGAGAGAGAGAGAGAGAGAGAGAGAGAGAGAGAGACAGACAGACAGACAGCAAGAGAGGAGGCACTACCGTACAACTAATATTAGCTTTTTAATTACATAACTGGCAATTACATAACCAAACAACAATGATAATTAAGCGCGAAGGTAATAAAACTTTGGCATAATTTATGCTCAAATAGATGCTATTTTGCCACTTAAATTAATAATTGAAAAGAGAAGGAAATTTAACTTGGAGACGCGTCTAGCATTCACAGATGTGTCGAAAGGTTTTGATAATGTGTAAGGTTCGCTACTCTGGAGTACAATGGAACCAAGGAGTTTCCATTCGCAATTAATTAAAATTCTTAGGAGCTTATGTTACAAGACTGCGGTTGTTGTGGATTTGAATGGTAAATTATCAGAAGATATTCCTACAAATAAAGGTGTGAGACAAGGGTGCCCTATTTCACCGACACTTTATAATATCTACATGGACAACATATTTCGGTGATGAACAGATTAAATTGACTGGGGAATATCATTACAGCTAAATATTCATGTGAATGCATTGCCTTATGCACATGACAAGGTGACGATACAGAAAACAGAAGACCAGTCACAGCGGGTGTTATTTACGTTCAATAGCATAATAGAAGACTATGGGCTACAGATCTCTGCTACAAAATCTAAAACGAAAGAATTTCAAGGCAGGTATCCTATAAGATCTACGATGGTCGTGAATAATCAGATTTTGGATGAGGTTAGTCATTTTAATTACCTGGGTTGTAATATCTTATATGAAACTGTTATTGATTGGGATAGTAAGCTAACAAAAATTAAATGCATCTGTAGAACGATTCATAGGTACCTGAAAAATAAAACACGGAAGAATACCCGAATAATATTTTATAAGACTGTGGCTTTCCCCACATTTCTATATGGTAGTAAAAACATGGAGTAACATAAAAGAGACGTGCAGAGGTTTCAGGCAGCCCAAATGAAATTTCTAAGAGGGACACAAGGTTGTTCTCTCCTGGATCGGAGAAGAAACGATAATATTAGACGCGATTTAAACATAATGTCATTGCCCCTAAAGATTGAAGACCACAGGTGGAGATGGTGTGAACACTTGAATTGCATGCCTGATATCCGTGTACCTGTGGCTGTCTTGGGTTATCACCCTACTGGGAAGAGAGACGTCGGTAGACCAAAGATGGGATGGGTTGCGGAACAGGTCCTTGGCCTAGACTCCAAGGACTAGTCCTTGGGGTGATGATGATGACATTATTTTATTTGCCTCATTTCAACATATAGCCTACTACAGCTTAAAAGATAAGTTCTTCAAACATTAAACTTTTTGTTCATAACATAGTATCAAATAAAGTTCGATACAATGTCTTCGACTAATGTACACTGTCTGTACCTTCCGGCTAAAACTTTGTTAATTTTTAAGTTTCTTATTAATTAAGTAAACACAAGTTGCAAAATAATGAGCGTTTAAATATTTAATTTAGCTAAGCTCTTATTAGTTTGTTAGTGATACACAGCACAAATTTTTTAGTTTTCATACAACTCCATTACAAGACAGATACTTGAATTTGCTACTGTTTGCTGACGGCTTGGTCGTACTTAAAAATACAGAATTTTATTTGCAAAAGTCTGGTTTTAATTTGCATCAGATGTTCAAGCAATACAATATGAAAATCTCTGCTACAAAAAGAAAGGTAATGGCACTGCGAGGCGAAGAACCAATAAGAAGAAAAATAATTAGTAATAGTTGAATTTTAGAACAGGCGAACTATTTTAATTATTTACAAAATGAAATGGGCTGTGATAGAAATTATGATATTAATGTTAAGTTAGGTAAGTTTCAGACGATCTGTGGAACAATCAACCGTACGTTTAGAAACAAGGTTCGTCGTGACACAAAATTAAAGTTCTATAAAGTTATGGCAGTCGCTGTAATGTTCTATAGGTGTGAATTACGGACAGCAAACAAGAATCAAGACAGTGAAATACAGGCCTCAGAAATGACGTTCTTAAGAGAGGTTAAAAGGTGTTATAAACTTGACGGTGTAAAGAATGAGGCCATAAGACAAGAGGTACAAGTTTTTAACTTAAATGGAAAAGTAAAAATTACAAACAACTGTTCAAAGAACACTTAAAAAGAATGTCAGATTACAGACTGGCCAAACAAGTCTGGAAATAGAAACCTATAGGACACAGGTGTGTGGTAGACCCAGGAAGAGATGGCTGGTGGAACAACAATAAACAATAAACTCGAAATTTAATTGTATTTAACATAGGTGAAATATACAACATACAAGTTGTAAAATACGTAAACATATTGTAACGAGAATACTGTCGAACATCTCAGAAGATTCTCCAACTCCCGACAAGCGTGGCAGGTTTTGCGTGAGTCAAGGTCGCTCGCAAGAACAGTAAAGTTGAAAGTTAATGGCATATGCGAGAAACAATTTATGGATGGACGAGTCCACTTTGAAATTGTGAATGGCGGGAGGGTATCGGAGTATCATCTGGTATGCAGGTATATTAATAATTGTATCGTTGTTTTACAGGCACTCATTTTTACTATTTATTTAATGTGTTAGTTAATTTCTATTGGTAGTTTTGTGCCGTGGTTATATTAAAAGGTAAACACCACGGCCAGTTTAATTATATTTTCCGTGCGTTCGGTGCATTATCGCTGCATGTTACGATGCCCGCTTTCGATATCGAGTTTCAGTCGTCCGCGGCGACCTTGATTGGTGACGTCATTTGGCTGGCAGTGGCGTCTGCTTGACAACGAGATTTAGGCAGCTATGTTTGACTTTTTTTATAAGTTCGCGCAGCGTCTTCTTCGGCCTCTTTTCTCTTTCAACTTGGTGCGGTTTGGATTGTGACGGTGTAACGTGTGACACCACTATGACTAGATAATTCGATAAAGAGCTTCAGGTGAGCCAGTATTGAGGGTTTATATTTAATATTAATCTAATTGGGGCTTGTGTGTGTGTGAAATGTAACGATAGTGTGTGCGTGTGGCTCAGGCTGTCCATGTTCGTGCAGGTAAAAATACAAGCACGCGGTAAAATTATTTTACAGTAAAGGTTAAAGAAATAATGTTAGAGACAGAGTAAACTTAAAATAAAAGAATTAAAGGAAGTATGAATTTATAATTGTGGTTCCATGAAGTCTGCTTATTGATTGAAATAGTTATAATTGTAGTAGCAGAGACCACGTGCTCGTCAGTCGATCCTAATATGAAGTTAAACATACAAGGTAACCCATAAAAATTGTTTAAGTTTAAAGTGTAATGATTTCTGTGTGACAAGGTGAAATTTAAAATTCAAATTAAATGCCTGAAGGGTGATTTTGACCGGAGTTAATGACCGGCATTTGCGGTATTGAAATTATAGTGGCGTGTGTGATCTGAGTGCATTGGCGAAGGGATGTTGGGGTGGTATGTGTATATATCTGAATCGAATATACAAGTAAAATTTTTCACAGGTTTCCCCGCTTTAGTAGGGAGGAAAGGGGTCGACGTGATGGGCACTCTACATCTTCGCCCACCCGCAGAGCCTGCGTAAGAAGCCCCAACGCCGTCACGCCATCCGACATCGCTCTTCACACCCCACCGAAAATGCAGGAACGTTCTTAGTGCAATCCGAAAGATCAGATGGGAACTTTCCATTTATTTTATAACTTCACACACGAAATACTCCGCAGGTTATCGGGTAACACACACGCAGAAACCTATTTCTAAAAAGTAGACTCAAGCTTCAGAGTTAACATTTCTGAACATGTTTTGTGAAGACATGCTAAAGTGTGGACAGTGATGACTGTGTTATGAATAACTTATAAGTAGTTGTGTATTGGATTTGCATAAAGCCAAGGGTTACCATTGTATAATATAAATATTTAATTCTATTACTGTAAAAGAGAAAACCAAATTTAAAATTCATTTTTGACAAAATCCAGACCTTAAGAAAATGTAATACCCGGAGAGTACTTGCATCTGCCTATCATATGACTTGTGATCGTTCCAATTTTGTTTCTTATATTCTAAATTTAAAACTCCTGTTGATTTAGTTATTTATTTTTCGGTTCAGCTTGACTATTCAATGTATAATAGTGCTATAATATATTCTTATATTTTATTAACTTAAAACAAAAGTGAAGCGACATATTTTAATATTTAATTAACAACAAACTTCAACCTCGGTTTACGGTGATCACTGGTTTCGATTTTAATGCGATTAATCCTAGTGCTGGGGAGCAGGTAGATGAAAGTACGGCAACACACTTAAGTAATTAGTTTTCTTTGAATTTAATTATTAGTTTAATTATTATTATCGTATTATCTAATGATCAGAAGTGTCAGCTCCAGATACTTATAATTATCGTATGTTAATGAATGGTTCATGCTTCACTAATGCAATAAAAACATTTCTTTTGAAAGTAAAATACAGAAATACAAGTGTATAATAAATATAATAAATTCAGTAGGTTGGGATGTCATTATTTAATTGTTGGAGATACTTTGAAATCTTCTTGCTGTACTTAAACCACCATGTGGCTGTAAAGACATATTAGCATTTTTGAATTGATGTTAAGAATTAAGGAAAACTCAAACCAAAGATGATTGTATAAGCAATTGTTTAAAATTCAAGCTGCGTAAATAAAATCTTGTTATTGTCGATCAAGTGTTTTCTTGCAAAACCTGTCCCTATGAACTCAGCACATTTTATTTCCATCTAGGCCACGTGCCTATTCTTAAATATTAAGTGACGCCATCCCAGGGTTAGAAAAAGGGTATTAAGAAAAAATCTGGGACTAAGGGGCGTTGCAGTTTTTAATCTGTAATTACGTATTATCGTAATTATTTGTGTTATCATCCAGTAACGAGATTTGTTAAAATGGATACTTTTCCTTCAACTAACAAAGACAAGAAGGTTATTCATTGTCAAGCACGGGAAGTAATAATAAACAGTTTTTTTGTTGTCCAGTATTAAAAGATTCTTGGAGTTGAATTAATACGAAGAATGCGTTCCTTTATGTAATGATAAACTGTAGAGATAGTCGAGAGTAATTAAGGAGTGGAAGTGTACAGTTTGCAAATTCCATTGCGATAAGAACGGCCAGAAAGGCTGTAGATTTTTACGTCTCAGAAGTACACAATGACAGAGCCAAACAACACTCAGATATGTTTATAAAACATTCTGATATGTAACACCAACAAACTCCGATATACGTGTGAACAATAATACATGTCATTTGCTTGATATGTATAGTATTATAATTACAATACTATTATTCATACTATTATTTTATTTACGTCGGAAACAGTAAACATATAATTCATTATTTAAATCCAGCTGTTGGACTGTAGACACACACACACACACACACACACACAGAATCGTGGTGACACATTTACAAACAACCTTAACAGTCGAGAGTTTTTGTTATTAATAGAACACATTCATAGGATGGCTGCACCTTCGTTGATAACAACAATTCTCTTCTCACATCTCACAGCGACTCCCTCCACATCGCCTTTATCTTCTGACCGTACGAGTTTCGCGCATTTCCATGCCCTTAGCTTTCAATTTTGCTATATTTTCCAGAGTACTCTACATAACAATTGAATACGCATTAAGCGGCGTGCACATTGAAGATAGAAGATTTCTAGAATGCGTGCGCTACCTATAAAACCCCATAGCAGTCGGCTTGTCAATTCAGTGCTGTTGATCGATTTCTTTAGCGCGGATCGAGTGTTTGTAGCGAAGTGTTGTTGTGTTATACTCGTAATTAGTGAAGAATTCTTTATAATTGACACAATTATTGCGTGTAGTCAATTTTTTACTTGAATTTTTGTAAGTGACTATCGTCTTGGTTACGAATTATTATTTGAGATAATTACAACTGGTTAATAATGATTTCGTTAGTGTCTGGTATTCTGTACCATAGACCGTCGTATTAATGTGTAAAATAGGTTTATGTAAAACACACATAATTACAATTTTTATGTGGCATGCTAGCGGAAATATTATAACTTAGAATAGTCAGTGTGTTGTCTTTATGTGAGCGACAAACTTACAAACCTAGTTAAGTTGCACTATGGAAGTATCTTACTTCTTGCTAATGTTAATCAGGCGACGTGCAGAACAAGAAGACACCAGCGCATCTCAGTAAACTTTACATAGTTGCATAACTAATGATGTACAATTGTCAATTCAGACTACCGGTAGAAGAAAGAAACTGAAAACAAAAGTATGATACGCACGTTAGCGGAACAGGTTTGTATCGTGTATTCCGTTCATCGTAACTAAAGGAACTTCCTTGTTAGTCGAACACAATCCCATTCTCATTTAATAACAGCATACGCTTGCAAAACAGGTAGCAGAAATATGCTGGAACAAACGACACGTGTTGCACAAGTAAAGTGTAGTGTGTGTGCGTGTGTGTGTGTGTGTGTATGTGTATGTGTGTGTGTGTGTGTGTCCTGAAAGCACAGATATGTATGTAACAAAAGGAATCCTTCAGCGTATCTAGAGTGTGTGTGAGCGTGTCTACAATAACTACGAAACGAAATACGTGTCGACACGCGTATAGTGGGATTAAAGAACGTGATCTTATAAGTGACGAAGTGTAACACGATATACATGTTGAGGTGTAAGTGTAATTCCTTGGGGTCGACAGGAAATGAGTAATTCCCTTTAGACCTACTTAGAAAAGGGAGACATAGACATCGACAAAAAGAAAGAACAAGAACACTAAGAAGTTTTGAAAGAAAGATAGTAAGACGTGTTTATGGCCCGGTTAAAGAAGATGACGAATAGAGAATAAGAAATAACCAGAAGATAGATGAGATGTTGAAGACATTGTAAGGGTCGTAAAGGCTCAACGAATACAATGGCTAGGTCACCCAGAGTGGAAGGATGATCAGCGTACGCCAAAGAAAATCCTGAGGCCGCAAGTCTATAAAAGCTGAAATAGGACCCAATCTAGGTTAAGATGATTGGATGATGTGCTGGAAGATCTAAGAAGAATAAATGTGAGGGGTTACACTGAGATGGCTGTGAATGTAAAGAAGAAGAAGAAGAAGAAGAAGAAGAAGAAGAAGAAGAAGAAGAAGAAGAAGAAGAAGAAGAAGAAGAAGATATAAGTAACGATGTGTAATTCCTTGGGATCGGGCAGAATAAAACAATTCTGGTAGTAGTCAGGGATTAATGTTATAAAAACTACCAAATCATGAACTAAAACTTATAGAATATGTTCAATAGAAGTATAGGTGATATGAATCTAATTAGCCTCTATTTTAAGTAATTTTGTTTTTTCTTTTTCTATAAACAAATAGCTCTACCTACTACAAACTTTTATCTTATTAGTAGTAAAGTTTGAATTAGTTATGTCATGGTATATTTATATCCGTATAAATAAGATATATTTCTGTATAGTATAGGCACTATATCCCGTTTATGTACAACTCTCAGGAAGCATTTTTTACGGCTTTTGTTTATCACTCCGATTATACTTACCAAATCTTCATTAGTCGACCCCTGTTATACTTTCTCTTGCCGAACGCACTCTCGTCAATTTCCACTACTTCGCCAACACCACCACCCAGTTAATATTTCCCGAAACTCGGAAATTAATTTTCTGATTGCTCTGGTATACAATTCGGTTTCTTTTGTAATTACAGAAATTCTCTGGTATTTAAGAAACAACGCTAATAAAACGCACAACAAAACTGGTGGAATCCGAGCTATGCCAAAAACGTATTGTAAACAGAAATTTCGCTGTGACACCACTGTATAAAATAGTTCCCGATTAGCGCTTTTGAGCTTTACAGGCCAGCAGTTCGCAAGCACTAATCTGGAAATTTTGTTATATCGTGATGTGTAAAGGCGTAATTTCTGTTTGTGATTATAACCACTAACACAACATTTTTATTTAAAAAAAAAAGTATTGTCTTCTATATTATTGGTTAATCTACACTGGCTTGTCAAACACAAATATCAGATTTATATTATACCCTATATTATTATTTGTATTTGTACATTATACTCTAACAGTATATTGGATTTGTATTAAACCCTTTGTTGAGATACATTTTACCACGGCACTTCAAAGATTCAATTATTTTCTGTATAATGTTCCAGTCTGCGATATATTCCTTATTCCGTTGTCCCTCACATAATTTGTAAAATAATTAACACTTTCAAAATACATCACAGAAAATAATGTAAAATCTTTTGAAAATTTGAATGTGATTATGAACTTGTAAATACAAAACTAACTGGTCGCACTTGTTGCTATTGTAAGCAAAAATGGTAATACTGATTGTAAAAGTTGTGGAGGCTGGGAATGCCTCTAACTACACCAACGTGGTCCGTCTGCAATTTACATAAACGTAAACACCCAGAATAATAGTCATACTTTTTCAATGGTAGTAACTCCAGTAAGGGTAATGTCCCACTAAAGCGGCCACGACCACGACCAACGGCTGGTTGGGGCCCCTGCTATCACGACCAGTACGGCTGACCAGTGTAGACAGTCGGGCACTGGCCAATGTCAGCCACAAGGTGGATGTCGATGAGACAGCTGCTGTTGTGTATTTATACAATCGATCAGTAAAACGGAAAAAAAGTAAATTCTTAATACATGCTATTTTACAAACACGTTCTGTAAGAGGCATATTCTGTACTTTCTTACGTGAAATTCGAGTACACGAAGACAAATTATTTAATTATACATGAATGTCGGTTAATAGTTTTATGTTTGTAAAACTATAAACAGTAAACTAACAAAGTTTAGACACATCTATGGAACGATTCACAGGTACCTGAAAAATGAAACACGGAAGAATACCCGAATGAAATTTTATAAAACTGTGGCAGTCTCCATATTCCTGTATGTTAGTGAGACATGGAGTTTTGGTAAAAGCGACGTGCAGAGTATTCAGGCAGCCGAAATGAAATTTCTAAAAGGGATGCAAGGTTGTTCCCTCTTCGATCGGACAAGGAACGAGGATATTAGACGCGATTTAACCATTGTGAAGACCACAGAAGGGGATGGTGTGAATAGTACTTGAATTGCATGCCTGATATCCATCTACCTGTAGCTGCTTTGGGTTATCATCCTACTGAGGAGTTGGGTTCCGGAACAGGTCTAAGGCCTAGTCCTTAGAGTGGTGATGATGATGATGACGATAAAACTGTAAATTTTTAAGATAACAACAAATTACAATTAAAAAGTAAAGTCTCAATTAAAAACCAATCACAACTGTTTGACGTGTGAAATCCAATATTTCAATATCACTTCGTGATTGTCAGATGAAAATTATGTTTTTGTGTTACACGAAATGTAATCGCTAGGCGCAGTGGTAAATAAACAGTTCTATTCGGACATTTTAAGCCATTTTTATGAAGCTATTCATACAAAACGGTCAAATTTACGGAAGAATAATTTATGAAAATCGCAGCCCGATAATGCGCCTGGATGCACACGCCATTGCTTGTTAAGAATTTGGTGCAGACTAGGCAAAATGATGACACAGCAACTGCTGTATTCACCAGATGTGTCGCAACGCGATTTTTTCTGCACCCAATGGTGATAATTCCCAAGAAAGGACAAAGTTTTGCGACCGTTGAAGAAGTAAAAACAAGCCGCTAAGGGAGCTCAAGGCAGTATCAAGACGTGCATGCTTGAAATAGTTTAAAAACTGCAAAAAGGGAGGCTTAATAGTGTTACATTCGACTGTGACTGGTTTTGGGGGGGGGGGAGTAGATGTGTCAATGCATGAAGGCACAATTTTTAAAATAAACAAGAACTGCATGTACTTTTTGATCAAACCTCGTATATACGTCGTAGTAACTGTTAATAAAATAAAACGCCAACATAAAATTAACGTATACTAATCGACGTAATGGTGTAATGGTAATTACTGTGTAATTATAATACGTCCGTGTCGACAACAAACGTTAATAAAATCGACAAAATAGCTTAACAAATAAATATCACATTTGTATACGTCTTCGTTTAGTAATATCCGCATTTGGAATCCACAGAGTTAACGAGCATAACTTATATACAACAAAGTTTAAAACAATTTAAACTGATTATAATAGATATATTTATAATAAACTATATTAGAAAGGAGGTTAGGAGAGAAAAATTGTTAGGGGGAGAATGGATGATGATGAAGAGGGTGGGGGAAGGTAAAGCTCGGATGTGGACGAAGACAGATGAGTGGAAAAAGTTGATATGTTCAGGTTTGAAATTAATTTTTTCTTCTCGAAAGTTGGAATAAAATAATGGGTTTTAATATTAAAAGCGCTTTTCTTGCTACCGGCAAATTGCAAAGTCGTTATAATTCTTTATGAAATCACACCCTGTACGTAGGTAGGAAGGTAGCTTTGTTCCTTGACAGTAATTAATTAATAGAGACGGAGAAAAAATATGAGGTTAGTAATGTGGGGCAGAGTGCAGGTGCGACGGAGATTAGAATAGAGAGAGAGAGAGAGTGAGGGGGGTGGGAGTTACATACTCTTACTCACGGAACATCGGCAGAAAAACTGGCTAGGGTAGTTTCAATTGCACTTGAGAAGTAATTATTGTTACTACAAATATAACTGTGTTTTGGTGCGTGTCTGTTTGGCTCTAGTTTTACAACGAG